>JASPKZ010009778.1:60000-103826 GCA_030220185.1 Diploptera punctata
AGATAGATAGATAGATAGATAGATAGATAGATAGATAGATAGATAGATAGATAGATAGATAGATAGATAGATAGATAGATAGATAGATAGATAGATAGATAGATAGATAGATAGATAGATAGATAGATAGATAGATAGATAGATAGATAGATAGATAGATAGATAGATAGATAGATAGATAGATAGATAGATAGATAGATAGATAGATAGATAGATAGATAGATAGATAGATAGATAGATAGATAGATAGATAGATAGATAGATAGATAGATAGATAGATAGATAGATAGATAGATAGATAGATAGATAGATAGATAGATAGATAGATAGATAGATAGATAGATAGATAGATAGATAGATAGATAGATAGATAGATAGATAGATAGATAGATAGATAGATAGATAGATAGATAGATAGATAGATAGATAGATAGATAGATAGATAGATAGATAGATAGATAGATAGATAGATAGATAGATAGATAGATAGATAGATAGATAGATAGATAGATAGATAGATAGATAGATAGATAGATAGATAGATAGATAGATAGATAGATAGATAGATAGATAGATAGATAGATAGATAGATAGATAGATAGATAGATAGATAGATAGATAGATAGATAGATAGATAGATAGATAGATAGATAGATAGATAGATAGATAGATAGATAGATAGATAGATAGATAGATAGATAGATAGATAGATAGATAGATAGATAGATAGATAGATAGATAGATAGATGTCAAGCTAATATAAAGCGTGTAAAAATATGTGTCAATTTTGGTAAATGTCGCAATGATATGTCCTAACTTCTCTCAAAAACATTAATCTGAAAATATATAAATGTGTTATTCTCGCTATATAAAAGTTATTTACTTAGTAACTAAATCACTAGCACTGTCGAACCTTAGGTTCATCCCGCACGGACACAAGCTCTCCAACAATCCGTATCTGAACGAATGATTTCTAATCATTCCTTGTATAATGTACTACTTCCTCAAATCAATGTTAATGGACAACGTTTAAAGAAGAATGCAAAGAGAATGACCTAATTATTATGAATTATAAGTTTAAACATCGGGACATCCATGGTATACGTGGGAACAACGCACTAAAGGTTCTAAGACGATAATTGATTATGTAATAGTGAGGAAAGGAGAAATATTATAGTTCAAGGTGTTAGAGTGAATCGAGGACCCGAATGTAGAAGGGATCATTATATGCTGTGAACTAGGATAGTATGCCCTATAAAAAGGCAAAAGGTAAATAAAGACAAAATATAGAAATAGAAAATGAATTAGAAAAATGTGGATATAATCTACATTTACTACAAGATGAGAGTACTAATAAATAATAGTTTTAAAAAAGTAAAACAGCACGCTTTATTAGAAAACTGAACTCAAAAATGAAAAATAATTTAATTTCCAACACGCTTGGGATAAATTTGAAGTGGTCAACAGAAAAATCATCTCCAAAACATATACAATAAAACTACAATTATCAACAAAAAAGAAAATAATTTTACCATCAAAAGCGTGGGGGAGCTCTATATCAATTAATATATTTGATAATAAACAGATATTGGTAAAAGTAAAGTCTCTAAGAAGAAAATGTAAAATCATAAAAAGCACCCACGCTTTTGATGGTAAAATTATTTTCTTTTGTTGATAACTCTAGTTTTATTCTATATGTGTTGGAGATGATTTTTTTTGTTGACCACTTTAAATTTAACCCAAGCGTGTTGGAAATTAAAATTATTTTTCATTTTTGAGTTCGGTTTTCTAATAAAGAGTGCTGTTTTAGTTTTTAAAACTATTATTTACTTTTTTTATTTTTTAGTTTTAATATTTTACAGAATAAGATAAGAATGCAAATATCTTTAAATTCCATACTATTGTAGTATGAGCTAAAAGTATTACTCTTCTAAAAAAAAGTCCTCCCCAGCCGGATTTGAACCAGCGACCTATGGGTTACTGAAATTACATACCACTAGTTCACCGCTCTACCAACTGAACTCTTACAACGATTGACTAAAGTCGACAAGTCCGTAACCTATTATACCAGTTTTAATTATTTTGATTTTCTGATGGATTCTGGCCAGGAATTTAGAAATAAAATACGAAATTATTGTATTGTTACGGGTCCCTTACAAGTATACAAATTTTCAAGTAGATCCAATGTCTCTAAGTGGGTGAAAATCGTGTTCAAAGATTCCGTTACATAAATACAAAGACACTTTTTTTTTCTGATGATTCTGGTCAGGATTTTGAAAATAAATATGACATTATTGTATTGTCGCGGGTCCTTTACAAGTATACAAAATTTCAAGTCGATCCAATTATTTTAAGTGGGTGAAAACGCGTTGAAAGATTCAGTTACATAGATAGAGAGATAGATAGATAGATAAATAGATACAGGTCAAGCTAATATAAAGCGTGTAAAAATCTACATGCCGAACGCCTCACCATTGGCGGTGTTTTTTGCAACACCCTATATACAGGGTGTAACAGGATCCCACCGACAAAACGATAGGGATGATAGGCCATGCAGAGAGGATAATTTTTTGTGAAGGAACATATAGTCGCAAACACGTCGTTTATAAGTTATGCGCAGATGATGGTGTTCACCCGTAAGGGTCGGGATTGAATACAAACAATTGTACACGTATCATTTTATTGAAAAGAAAAAAAACATGTTTTTACAATAAGTGTTCAAACAAGTATTTTGATGACGTCAAAAAGAATCCTGCCATGATCGGCCGTGCTGGCTGATCGTTGCTGCAAACGATATCAAACATGCAATGAGGCACAGGATCGACTGTTTGAACAGCTGTTGTAAAAACATGTTTTTTTTTTTCAATAAAATGATACGTGTACAATTGTTTGTATTCAATTCCGACCCTTACGGGCGAACACCCTTCAACTGCGCATAAACTCATAAACAACGTGTTTACGACTATATGTTCCTTCACAAAAAAAAAATTATCCTCTATGCAGGGCCTATCATCTCTATCATTTTGTCGGTGAGATCCTGTTACATCCTGTGTATATACCGGTATATATATATATGAACGATATTCATTGTACTTTTGGGAGCACTGGCATACAATAGCATTTACCACTAAAACGTTATATATTTCCTAGGCTATACTCATTGAGGTTGTCATGCACAAATGGTATTCGTAACGTACGTATGGCGAAGGACTGGTTTACTTAGGAAAAACCTTACTTCAAGAGAGTTCTCGTATGTTTTCCTTATGATGTGGATATTGGGTTTTGTAAACACTAGGGTTTTATCCTAACCTTCTATTATACGACCTATCAGGAGAGGATTTTAATCCCTGATCACACCACCATCATCATTTTCGGTATTACAGCTCTTAGAGTTTACCCTTGACCTTCCAAAAAAAACAGCTCGCCATTCTGTTCTGTCCTTTACTTTTTTGTTTCCAGTTCTTAAATCATTCTCCGCGTCATCCATCCATCTAATCCTGGGTCAACCACGTCTTCTTTTAGAGTAAAGTTTTGCTTCTAGTACTATCTTGAGGTTTCGGTTTGTACCCATTCTATATATGTCCCAACCACTTCCAGTCTTTTGACTTTAATATCTGCTAATGTCTATGTATAGAGCTTGTAGTTATCTGTTAGTTGTAATTCGCACATATTCTATTATCTCTAGTTGGGCCATAAATCTTCCTAATTTTTGACGTAATACGTCTTTAAATTTGCGTCCAAAGGGGAGGGGGGGATCAGAAAACTGATAACAAAATCGAGGGATACAGTTTGGTGTTGCAGTTACATATGTATCATATACATACAAAATTTAATTGCGCCACTCGATAGATAAAGGATGCTGCCTTGTCACGCAGCGGGCCCGGGTTCGATTCCCGGTCGGGACAGGCTCCTGGGTGAGGTTTTTTCGGGGTTTTTCCTCACCTGTAAGACAAATGTCAGGAATCTTAGGGCCCAACGGTCTCCGAAAATCATCCGGCGATCATCATCATTCTTATCATTATCAGCATCATCCTTCAACGGTGTGCTAAGCAACGGGAAACTACCACACCTATAATTTCCTAGTAAAACTGCAAAGTACAGCATGAAAAATGCTATGATTGAAGTGAAAGACCTGCCCTTGGGCAGAATTACTATGTATGGATGGATGGATAGATAAAGGATCAAAGAATTCGTTACGTTGAGTGAGGACTGTGACGCATCGCGCGCCGCGGAGGGGAAGCGCCGCCGTTTGGAGGTCGTTTCTCTGCGTCACATAATTTTCGTATAGTATAAATTTTGACTCGGAAAAGTTATGACGTTCGTTTGAGTTTCAGTTGTCAGCTGTCGTCAAGATCTATCGATTGCATATATAAAACATTAGTGTGAAATAGTTATACTGAATATATATGCTGTTACAGTCTTCTTCTTCTTCTTCTTCTTCACGGTTTAGGCTTATTTACTAGCCTGTTCCGGCTCCAAATTGCTGCTCTTTCCATCTTTTCTTTGGTCTTCCCAAACTTCTTCTTCCTCGTGGTGAATAGCTGTATGCTGCTTTTGGTATTCTATTCTCAGTCATCCTTGCCTAGTGTTCTTTCCAGTTTGTTCTGTATTTTTCTATTGTTGTGTTTAATTCCTCTACTTTTAGTTGTTGTCTTATTTCTGTGTTATGTTTTTTGTCTGTTCTTTTATATCCTGCTATTGGTCTGAGGAATCTCATTTCAGCAGCTTGTATTCTGGCTGATTGTTGTGTTGTCACTGTCCATGTTTCGGATCCATAAGTAATAATAGGCACTGCCATTGTCTTGTATAATTTCATTATAAAGTGTTTCTTGGCTTTATTTTTCAAAGTTCTTTTTAGTGGTCGTGTTATATAATTAAACTTATTTAGTTTGTTATTTATATCTGTTTCCGCTGTGTATGATATCTCGCAACCTAGGAAATTATATCTTACCACTTGTTCTATTGGTTTATTTTCTATTGTTATCTTTGTCCGAACTGGATGAGCTGTTACAGTAAAACATTAAAATAAATGTTGCAATGTCAGTCTATACTCGTGAAAAAGGCAAATCAAAAAATACATGTATACGGTTGGAAGGGGCTTCTTGAGAGCAATCCAGTGGTACCTATAAAACACCACATGGCAGAGTGAAGCGGTGCGAGGAACGTAAAAGAATGAAGGCGTCCGAGCGAATCAACGAGGGCGCCAGTATATCTGCAGGTGGGCGGCCGAGCCTATAGAAGTGGATGATGTAATGATTAAGACATACATATAATACGTTCAGAGAAAATATCCGTTACATACAGGCATTCACGTAAAACACACGGCCGTGTCCACGACACAGTCACTCCCCCATTTTCTATTTCCCAGCTGGACGGATACACGTTTTCTGTTAGTGTCCAACTCGCCATGACATACATAGGTACATTTTTGACCAGACACTCCCCGAGTGTCACCTCCAAGATAATATTAAATGTAAAGAAAATGACGCCACGAAGTTATAAATTCGTAATAGACAAAGTATATATGGTAGACTGATTATGAAGGCTAAATGCCTTCGGGAAATATTGGACCTTGATCCTTAAGGGGGGTGATGGGTGAAAAATTGACCATTTGAGATGAAAATTGGCATTTTTTTTTGTTTTTTGTATTAAAGAATAGCCTGTACTCTAATGTATATGTTGGCAAAGTTTAGAGGCCTATGACGCTTCTAAGTGCCCTAAAGTGCTGATTAGGTCTGTATGTTACATATTGCTATTTAAACTGCATGCAAATCTTTACGCTTGCTTTTCCACACTTTTATTTTCACTGCATTTTTGTACATCCAAAATCGAATAGAGTTCGCAAATTTTGTCATAGAAGGTTCAAATTTTTACTGGCAAGTCCTAAAAACAATAAGTAACAAAGTAGTGAATGGGTTTCATGATTGAAGTAGTATTTTATGAAATAAAAAATTAAATGCATGCAATTATTATTTTTTCTTAATTTCACGCATGAGGTACATTTTCTTTCTCCCTTTGTATTCACATTATAAGAATTCTAATTCATGATGTTTTTCTAAATATTTGAGGGGTCTTGTAAAAAAATTCAGACATTTTACTAAAACATTGTGGAACCCATATAATTGTAACATATGCAGATTTTTTAAAATATAATATTTAATAACTCATAAAATAAATGTCTCACAAGAATGAAAGTTTAAACACATCATTATGTATCATACACTGAATGTTTGTATTAAAAATCAAGTCTCTAGCTCAAAAAATGTAGAAAATAGAAATTTCTCCCATCGCCCCCCTTAATTAAAACTAGGATGTCATTTGCTAACTTCTGTTATTAGGATGGGCGAATTTTCATTAGTATATTATTTTTCAGGCTATGTTTGTCATTGCTAAAAACAGATTAACTCGTTGGCAATTTCGAACCCAGAAATTAATGGATGCATGGACATAAACTCTCGATACATCCCTATTGTGATGTAATGTTTTACCAATCATTTCTTACCTAATTGAAATAATTTATTCTCCCATCTTATTCATGGTTTATTTACTTTTTTTGTCTCTTTTCCTACATCATGTTTCCATGTCACTCTTTAATTTCCCATTTGTGCCACATGTTCGGTCCATCGCAGTCTGAGACTTAACTTTTTCTAATTACATATATTTCAAATAGTAGTTGAATGTTATATAGTTCTCTCCATTCATCTGCCTGTTTCTTCTGCCTTTGGTTAAAGCTTTTCCTGAGAACTTTATTCTCAAAATCTGTAATATTTTCTTCTCCTCTAATGTAAAAAAAAACTCATTTTATTAATGGGTTGGAAAAAAATGTTTTTATATCTCGTCTCATAAAGTTGTGTCTTCACGATACCGGTTTCAAAGGTCATTTCACCTTCATCTTTACTCAAATTCGAACTGTTGAAATTTCGCCGTTAACACACATCTTCCGGACTGCAATCTGGTTTAGATTTTATGACCTCATTTATAAATTGAAAATACCTCATTGTGTTACTTCCCACTTTAAATTCAATACTAATAAAATTCATTAAAAAATCCGTTGAGGTGAATAGTCATAAGATAAAAACTTAAAATATGTATCTTTTTGGCAGGTGCCGTCGTCCACAACTATATTAGAATATTATATTTAAAATATTATCTGGAGGGCTTTCGGAAGTTAACTTCCATCGTCAGCAGGATGAGCTTCTGCTACTAGTTGTTGTTTATGACGATGTAGACTCCAAGTGCCTGTAGCAGGAACTGGAGTCTACATCATCATAAAACAACAAACTAGCAGCAGAAGCTCATCCTGCTGACGATGAAAGTTAACTTCCGAAAGGCCTCCAGATAATATTTAAATATAATGTTTTAACATAGTTGAAGACGGCGGCACGTGCCAAAAAGGAACATATTTTAAGTTTTTATTTTGTGATTTTAAATTTGATAAAATACATGTTTTGTTTCCATATGACTAGAAGGATAACTGCTTAAAGTTTAGCATTTTTAGAGGGGTTGGAGTGAAAAGAGTGCCTGTAATAGGCCTATATGAAAAACAAGATTTAAATTTGTAGGCATAAATGAAATAGTTGTATGTAAGAAATCATTTCAGAATGAATAATAATTTCTTGGCATGAAAATGAATGTGGTGAGGGCAGTTAGAAAATTTGGGTGATATTTCAATCATCCTAGTGTTGAATGATTAATATTGATGATGTGTTGAAAGTGGCGTTTGTGTTGTTTCAGGTGGTGCATGGCTGGAGCACTGCCTCCTACTGGTGAGTACATATTTTCATTTATTGACCACACTGGGTGTCTGTATTTCTGTAGAATTTCAGAATCATCGGCTCATCGGTCCCTCCCTTAACATAACATTTATAGGAACAGGGGCCTGAATTTTTTACAAGTTATAGTGTTGTCATATTACGGAGGATTTCCTACATTCTGTTTGTGATAAGTATTTGAAAGCTCATGTCGCCTTCTAATTTGGTTAAAGCGAAAGGAATGTTCATACTAGGACATACAATATGAAATGTAGGATTGAAACAGACATAATTGCATAATGTGATCTAATATTTGTTGAAGTTCGTTCCTTTAAAAATATGTAAAAATAATATAACAATGAAAATGTATTTTTTTAGGTTTATTTTTATTTTTTTTTTCAAATAGAGATTCATTTCTTGTTGGTCTCTTTTCTATAAAACAGTTAACGATAATTTACATTAATAACATGAACTTTTTACTATTTATAAAACAAAATTTGACTTATTCTTTTATATATCAAATAAATGTTAAAAATTATTTAAAGTGCTTCTCTCTTTTTTTTTAATTTTGTTAACATTTTATTCATTTTGAATGTACAATTTTCTATACAAATAATATATTAATAATAATACTAAATATAAATTACTTTTAATAGTTGAACTTTTCATGGTAAAGTATTATAAAATCTAGTAGTTCGTAATTAAATCATTTTTTAAAATTAGGACAGTAGTTATTTTGTCCAACCATTCATTGAAGCCCATAATTAAAAGACTGTTGATTATGGTAGCTTACCATGTCGGCTATTTAAAGTATTCACTGGGCAGATAATATTTCGTATGCTCGGATTATTTCTGAACAAAAATTCAGGCTCTTGTTAAAACAGGTTAAATCATAGTAGGAGAAAGTGTAGCTAAAATATATAGAAAATATAGTTTTTCTTACAGGATAACAATTAACAATTGTTTAGCCTTTTACTATTATAGAATGCTTCAATTTTTTTTTCTGTAAGCAACAACGTTAGTGCAGCTTTGAATTATATATAGGTAATGAAATAAAACTTAAATTATTCAGGTTCTTAGATAAAATTGATAGAGACATAGTTAGATAAATATAGCAATTGAAAAATAAATATCTAGGAAGAGAGATATAGAGAGATAGATAAATATATAATTAAGTAGATAAGTAGATACATATAAATAAATTGATTGATTTTTTTAGTATTAGGGCAAAAGAAATCTATAAATGTGAGGTTCAAGTGTAAATTTAGGATTTTATGAAGGAATATTTATAGCAAGGAAAGATGACTGTATGGTCGAAGTCGTTAGACATTTGCACTTCACCTCTGGTCCTGAGTTTTGTAACTTGGTGATTCCAAGTGATGTTCATGATGAACATATCAGAGCCAGGGCAGATTATTCTTGGGATTTTGTCCCATTTTCTTCTGCCAAAAAGATATTCAATAATTTATCAATACTTACGTCATCCATTTTATTTGATCTGCTCCTGTGATGGTGTGACAGACCTGGTTCTTGTTTATCACAGACGTTCAATAAGGGAGGCTTCATCTCATCCCTCGACCTGGCATTACACCAGACACCATGAGTAGAGGGGTTTTAATTACATAAAAAGCTTTATTTTATAAAGTTTTTGCGACTGCAGTATATATTGCTGTAATGACAAGGTGAAAGAATCTTACAGCAAAGTAAACATATGTTTGCAATGGATTCAGATGTCACCTTTTGAAATAGTAATATTACCAAAGATTGTAGGTTTTTAACCACCATTTTTGGGATTAAGTTTTTATTCGAGGTATTTGTTACAGATAACTGATAGTTTATGTTTAGGATAACTATTTATAGGGTAGTTAATGTTGTCCTCCCATTGACCCCTTCAAGATCTTCCAGCGTTGGAGCAGCGAGACCTTCCAGCGTTGGAGGAAGAAGCCACAAGAGGGGAAGTCAGAAGAGTCTGGTTGCCATTACATCCGTTTGAGGGGCGTGAATTATGAAGGATAGATATACTGAACAAGTGAAAAAAAGGAAAAAAAAATGAAAAAAGAATAGACAGAGAGAGAAAAAAAAAGAAAGAAAGAAAGGAGGGAAAGCAGCTAGTCGAAGATCCATATGAAGATAGTATTCCATATGAAGATAGAAAAAAAGAGGTACTTTTACCTGAAGAATTTCATTGTAATATATGAGAAATAATATAATTATTTCATGTAAAAATATTATTGAAGATGAAGTTAATTGAAGATTTGATTAGAAATGATAAAAGAAGATTTGAATGAAATATTTTATTGAGAAATTCAAGAAAAGAAGTATAAAATGGAAATTGGTGAGTGACAATTTTTTTACATTAGTGAAGCCCTGATAAGTAATTATAGTTATATTATGGGACACGATGCAATCAGATTTATGTTTGAAGGCAAGAATGATGGGCATTTAAAGTAACATAATACAATTACTTTATATATTCTTATTGTTTTTATTGCTTTATATTATTATATGTTTTTTAAAAGAATTATAAATTTTCATAAACATTTTAAAAATGTTTTAAAATGTATATGAATGTTTAAAAATGCTTATAAATTTTAAAATATATTTTTTAAACTAAGCCCAGAACGTCTTAATGAATCTGATGATCGAGTGTTCAAAAAATGCCAAATATATTTTTGGCAATTATTTAATTTTTAATTGTATTAAGTTTAGTTAGTTATAAAACAATGCTGTCCTTAATATGTATTTGTCCCTGATAGGTTCATGGCCACTTTAATCTTGATACAATAATGGAAGTTAGGTCTCTAATGTTCATTTCTCTGAACATGAATCCCTTTGAAAAAAATTAATTTGAGATGACATGTTATCAGAAAAACAATTACTGAAGCCAGGAAGAAGCTAATTGCTAAGTTTAGTGTTGGTTGGCATGAGGTTGCCAGCCTTATGTTGCCAATGAAGTCCTCTTTTCCGAAGTGTAGTTGCCATCGTTTAATGATGGTGATAGGTTGAATATTGGAAGTTGATAGATACCGCTGTAGGATCAGACCATCATGGTGTGTCAGATCTAGAAGTCCATTGACCTATCAGATGGCTGCTGGCATCACATCCACATGTGAATTGCAGAGGTGGGTGATTATACAGCCAGTATAGTGGTGTCATGTGACCTCCCAACTGTTGTAGCAGGTTTTCTTCAACCTGGAGCTGCTACTTATTGCAGCAAATAAAATTGCTGTCAATTTTAGATGTACCCCAGTCTCGTACTAGGCGAGAAAATATATTCTTGTATCAGACCTACATTTAAATAAATGTAAATTACCCCAATTCGTAGGTCAGTTACAAGAGGGGTCTGTAACCTTGGGAAAAGACGCCTTGCTATTTGGTGTGTACTGCTAGAACCCAAGAAAAGTCGCATATCCCTCCTATAATTATTGATTTAATGAGGACCAACGGGGTAAGGGAAAGGAATATCCTGACAGAAAAGCAAGGCCCTCCAAAGCAGTGGAGATTAGGAATTAGGCTAGGCCCCTAACACTGTAAAGAAATAAATGCTAAATTTATTTATTTATTTATTCATAGTGTAAATACATACATACATTTTGAATATACACAAATGAGCCGTATCTTTTGTTCGGCCACAGTCCAAAAAACACAAAAGCATAATACATTTTTAAATTAAAAATTTAAAATGTCGGGCCTTACAGCAAAAAGATTACAACGGTTAGGACCTGTACTGAGGAGAAAAAAAAAAATGGGAAGCAATAATTGGGAAGGCCAAAACAGTAATAATGTTGTAGTGCCTGAAGATAATTAGATCATTTGCACGCCGTAGCGCAGTGCACTATAAACCGGAAGGTCGAGGGTTCGAGTCCCAGTGGGGTCAGGATTTTTAAACTGACCCAAACATTCTGGTGACACCATGGTCCTGGGGTCTACTCAGCCTCTAACGAAAATGAGTACTGGGTGCTTGTTCTGGGGGTAAAGATGGCCATGATGCTGGGGTGACAACCCGGCTGACTTCAAGTGCCGATTGTCTAGAAAAAGTGGGAGCCTTAACTTCCTACTACCCCAAGGGTCTCCTATGGCCTGTAGTGGGATATATCTACCTTTACATTAAACATTGTAATTGAGTTCCTGATGTACTTTATTACTACATGGTAGGACAGGCCTAGAAGATTCTTAGGTTATCAGTTGTCTGCTGATTTCACATCCACAAATGTGGACAATCATCCAGCCAGTATAGGGGTGACATGTCGCCAGCATGTCAGGTCCCTCAGTTGTTATAGTTGGTCTTTTTCAATCCGGATCTGCTACTTACTACGTGTATTTAAATTGCTCACATTGCTGTGTCATATACTGGCTTAGTGGATCAAACCCTACGTGAATATATTATTACAATAACCGATATCCCATTAGGCCTAACAGATTTCATTACAAACTTCAAAGTATTTTGTCCCCAAAAATGTGACAGCATTTAGAATTTAAGTTAGTTTTAAGGTTTCTGAAAAAACATTCCTGGAAAAAGTTGAATTTTAGTAAGAGATAAACATGAAAGATTAAAAATTGAAGTAATTTTCAAATTTACTAAAAGAATGGAAGTATAAAGTTTTACACACTTTAATTTTTTCAAAATTTGTTAACGGTATATTTGTAAAATTAATTATTAGAGAAAATTTCTAAGTTTTACATGAGTATTAGATGTCCAAAATTTATGAAAGTTATTGAATTTCCATAACTAATTGATTAATTTTGATTTTTTTTTTCAAAATTGATTAGATAAAAAATTAGAGTTAGTATAAATAGGCTGTTTTGTTCTGTGTTATGAGAAAGAACTGAAGATACATACATGCATACATAAATAGATAGGCAGATGTACAGTAGAAAAATATATTATTGATGTATATTAGAATAGCAAAGTCAAAATGAAATCATTCATAGATTGTTTATGTTAAATTAGTTTTTGAACAGAAAAATTTGATATAAAATATTATATCATAAGTTTTAAAAATATGATATGTGATTTTTGAGAAAGTGGCTTAAGTTTGTTATGTGAATTGAAAGAAAGAAATATGTTTTAATAATATAATTTAAAAATTAGGTAGAAATTACTTTGTTTTTTCAAAGAATGAAACAGAGAAATGGAATGTTTGTTCAGAACCAACTTAACAGGGCTTCATTACATTTTATATATAGGTTAAGTTGACTAACATGTAGTGAGTTGAATAAGTAATGTAGAGTAGACAGACATCCAGTGTGGCGGTGGCACATGTTGCTCATATTGTCAACTTGGTGATGTGATTTGTTCCATCAAGTTCGATACAGGAGCACATGTGGCACTGAATTTTGTAGGTAGTCAGTATCTAGTACCTGATGGGCATCCCTTGTTCCCAGTCTTCCTGAAGCATTCTGCAGATGGTGGAGGGTGATATGGAATCTTCTCTTGTGCAAACCTGGCAAAAAATTAAAAAAATAATTCAGAATTAGATTATTTTGCTGAAAATGAGAAAATATGATTATAAATAGAGTCCTCTGGAATTGAAATTTGAATAAACGAGGTCTTTATTTATAAGGTAATGGTTAGGAAGTGAGGGGAAAGCTGTGAAATTAACAAGACATTGAAGTGAAAGATGTAGGATTTATAAAGTGGAAAGGAATCTCTGTTCAAAAATGAATGAGGAGGAATGTTATGTTTGATCGATTGGATATAAAATAATAATTTTTAACTGTTTAAAAAATTAATATGCGATGCAATTTTAGGGGTAGTGAATTTATAAAATGAGTACATGTTGTATATTAATAATGCCTACAGGGAGTTTTGTCATCCTAACTTCTCTTGATGGAATAAGTAAATATGCTATGCTGTAGTTTAAGAAGGAAGTAAATTTTTATAAAATTCATTTACTGATTTGTGGGAAAACTTTTGAAAGTCATGGAGGGGGCTTTATGTGAATATTACATGTTTTTTATAATTTTAAAAATTTGTTTAATTTATTTTTTATTTGTTTCATAATTTTTTAATATTCAATTTTCTTATTCTATACTATTTTATATTATACTTTTTATTTATTTAAATTTTATTTGTAGATTTTTAAAAATATTTTATATACTTTTTAATTTTTGTTATTTGTTTGATTTTTTTTATATTTTTAAAGTCTCCAAATACTCGAATATTATTCCATGTAATGGCAATTGGCATTTGTTAAAAATGTTCAAAATCATTTCAGTTACTAAGTAAAATTTTTATTTTTATTGGAAATAAATAATTTTTTATATTATATATATTTTTGATACAGTATTTTAATGTAAAATAATATGCATTATGTTGGTTTTGTGCTTAAACCAACAAATTTAACAATTATACATTGTTAATTTTTATCCAATTAAATTGAGAAGTTATTTAATAAAGAATACATACTTTCACTTCAATGTTTTATGAAGAAGTGCTTAAGTGAGTTAACATTTTCAAGAAAATGTAATAGTTTTGAAAATATAGGAAATTAGATACTGAATAAATATATAGGTTCAATGTTAGGACAAAATAGATTAGATAACTTGAAATTGGTAAAAATATGTAATAAATTCGTAGAAGATGACAGAATTAGTAAGAAAGGGATAAGTTAGGACATGTAAGACCCTGGAACAGAACAACATCAGACTGATCTTTTGTTGCTAAATCCTGGGTTACAGTTGAACTATTTAGGTATGAGGAGAAATTATATATTTTATTGATATTAAAAGTAAATTTTAAATACAAGTATTTCAGGATTAGCATGAGATAAATAATAATAAAAATTAATTGAAAGTCTTAAAAAGTAAATAGACGATTTTTTTTAATTTGAGAAATTAAAATAAATATATTATTCATTTAACTTTTTTAATTAAATTTTAATTTGAAATAGATAAAAATTAAAAATATATTTTTTAATAATTAAAAAAAAATAGGAATGCTTTAATTTGAAATTAGTTAAAAAGTGAAATAAAAATAAAAAGAAACTTTTTTGAAGACAGATAAATGTAATAGAATAAATATAGAGAAATAAAAAAATATGTAGTGCTTAATTTATTAAAAGTAGATAATTATTTGTGTTAAGAAAAATAAATACTGTGGTTAGGTGTATGAAACAGCTTTCACCTTTTGACCAATTCACTTTAGGCAGTTGAAAAATAAAAGCCAGAGTTTGTGACAGATGAGGTTTCATCTACTGTGAGTGATTGAGTGTTCAGGGAAAATGGAGTTGAGCAGTTTTTGTTTATATGAGATGCAATTTCTTACACAAGAGAAGTGTCGCACAGTCTGAGCACAAAAGTATGTTTCACCTAGCTTTATGATTCATCCCAATATTGTGAATTATTGGCCTACATACATGAGAATGAGATGTTTACATGTATTAGTTTATTATCAGATTTGAAAGTAAATTGTTTACTGAAAATTTTTTATATTTTTTGTGTTAGTGATATTTTTAAATTTTACACTTTGATACATGTAAATTTTGGGAATGTAACTTTGTGAAATTTGTAGTCAGAAAATTTTATATGTAAAAATAATTGAACATTAGAAAATATGGAGTTTAATGAAATTAGGAAAATGCAATAGGAAGTTAGACTTTTTAGGAAGTAATTCCGACATTTAGAAAATCAGGTAAAACTGAACATTTAAAAACAATGGCATTTTTAAATAAAAATTGGAGTTTTAGAAAATAACTTGGACTATTACAAAAGATAATGGACATTTAAAAAAGAAGTACATTTTTAGGAAAGAAGTTGGACTTTTAAGATGAAAACTTGGGCATATAAATAAAAACAATTGGACTTTTTACAAAAGAAAATTGGACTTTTAGGGGAAAAGGTAGACTTATAGGGAAAAAAGGTAGACTTATAGGGGAAAAAGGTAGACTTATAGGGGAAAAAGGTAGACTTATAGGGGAAAAAGGTAGACTTATAGGGGAAAAAGGTAGACTTATAGGGGAAAAAGGTAGACTTATAGGGAAAAAAGGTAGATTTATAGGGAAAAAAAGGTAGACTTATAGGGAAAAAAAAGGTAGACTTATAGGGAAAAAAGGTAGACTTATAGGAAAAAAAAGGTAGACTTATAGGAAAAAAAAGGTAGACTTATAGGGAAAAAAAGGTAGACTTATAGGGAAAAAAAAGGTTGACTTATAGGGAAAAAAAAGGTAGACTTATAGGAAAAAAAAGGTAGACTTATAGGGAAAAAAAGGTTGACTTATAGGGAAAAAAAAGGTTTGACTTATAGGGAAAAAAAAGGTTTGACTTATAGGGAAAAAAAAGGTTTGACTTATAGGGAAAAAAAAGGTTTGACTTATAGGGGAAAAAAAGGTTTGACTTATAGGGAAAAAAAAGGTTTGACTTATAGGGAAAAAAAAGGTTTGACTTATAGGGAAAAAAAAGGTTTGACTTATAGGGAAAAAAAAGGTTTGACTTATAGGGAAAAAAAAGGTTTGACTTATAGGGAAAAAAAGGTTTGACTTATAGGAAAAAAAAGGTTTGACTTATAGGGAAAAAAAAGTTTGACTTATAGGGAAAAAAAAGGTTTGACTTATAGGGAAAAAAAAAGGTTTGACTTATAGGGAAAAAAAAGGTTTGACTTATAGGGAAAAAAAAGGTTTGACTTATAGGAAAAAAAAGGTTTGACTTATAGGGAAAAAAGGTTTGACTTATAGGGAAAAAAAAGGTTTGACTTATAGGGAAAAAAAAGGTTTGACTTATAGGGAAAAAAAAGGTTTGACTTATAGGGAAAAAAAGGTTGACTTTTGCGGGGAAGGAATAATAAGAAGTTACTTTTGCGGGGAAGGAATAATAAGAAGTTACTTTTGCGGGAAGGAATAATAAGAAGTTACTTTTGCGGGGAAGGAATAATAAGAAGTTACTTTTGCGGGGAAGGAATAATAAGAAGTTACTTTTGCGGGGAAGGAATAATAAGAAGTTACTTTTGCGGGGAAGGAATAATAAGAAGTTACTTTTGCGGGGAAGGAATAATAAGAAGTTACTTTTGCGGGGAAGGAATAATAAGAAATTACTTTTAGGAAGAAATAATAAAGTTTAGAAAAGAGAAACTTTTAGAAAACATTTTGATGTTCGAAATGTTAGATTTGAAAAATATTACGGTTTTTATATCTTGATATTAAAAAAAAAATTACTTTGAATTTAAAAGAAAATACAAGTTTAAGAAATGTTTAGGCTTATAAAAGAATTTCGCTTTTTGAAAACGTGAGGCTTTTGGAAATTTTAAATGTTAGAAATTATGTAATGATTTTTATATGTTTGTAGTTTTAGAGGCAAATGTATATAACAGAAACGAGGGGTTTAGCATAACGTTAAACAATGAAACCTTAACAGATAGCTAATATGAGCGTTAATCAAAGTTAATGATTATCTATAGGTAGTATGATATTACAATTCCAACCTTTGAGAAAATCGGCAAGAGGTGTCATTTGAGATGTTAGTCCTAGAGCACAGTCCCCCTGGTGCTCATTTGATTTATAGGCTGAGTCGACCGTTCGGTGCCATGGTGTCAGCAGGAAATTTAGGATATTACACCTTTATGTTAGCTTGAATGTAACTGAATCGTTCAACATGATTTTCATCCACTTAAAAAAATTGGATCGACTCTTAACTTTGTATACTTGTTAAGGACCAATGACAATACAGTAATTTCATATATAATATATAATAGGTTGCAGACTTATCGACGTTTTAGTCCATCGTTGTAAGAAGTTAATATTATATGCTGTGGTAGCTCAGTTGGTAGAGTGGTGGACTGTAGTGGTATATAATTTCAGTAATCCATAGGTCGCTGGTTCAAATCCGGCCCGGAGGATTTTTTTAAAACAGTATTACTTTTAGCTCATACTACAATAGTATCACATTTAAAAGTATTTACATTTTTAGAAAACCAAACTAAAAAATAAATAATAGTTTTTAAAAACTGTAATAACACGCTTTCCTAGAAAATCGAACTAAAAAATGAAAAATAATTTTAATTTCCAACACGCATGATGAAATTAAAGTGTTCAGCAAAAAAAAAAAAAAAAATCATGTCCAACACATCTAGAATAAAAGTAGAGTTATGTAAAAAAATAATTTTACCATCAAAAGCGTGGGGTGCTTTACATCAATTAATATATTTGATAATAAACAGATATTGGTAAAAGTAAAGTGTAAGAAGAAAACGTAAAAACCATAAAAAGCACCCGACGCTTTTGATGGTATAATTATTTTTTGTAGATAACTCTAGTTTTATTCTAGATGTGTTGGAGATGATTTTTTTGTTGACAATTTTAATTTTATCCAAGGTGTGTTGGAAATTAAAATTATTTTTCATTTTTTAGTTCGGTTTTGTAATAAAGCGTGTTGTTTCATTTTTTTAACTATTATCTACTTTTAAAATCTGGACGCTATTGGGACTAGAAACTGCAAGTAGGAACTTTAAATGACTTTATGAAAGTTACTTTAAAAATGCTACAGTTTGTATGAGAGTCAATACTTTTAATAAGATTAGTCTGTAATTTCAAATGAATTTCTTATATAAGAGGAAACGTTGAACTACTATAGGAGGAATGTTATACTGGGGAAATAATTGCTGAAATATGTAACCATAAATAAGTAATTATTTTTAGAAGAATATCGAATTTTTAAATGAATGGAGAATTTAGTTGATCGCAGATCAAAATGAAATAACATTAACCATGATTTGAGGGAACTAGATTGTACAGCGGATAATTTGAAAACATTAGCTGGGGATAGGGATGTATGGAGAGCTTATGTCCGCGTGGCCATGAATCTAATGGGTTCGAAAGAGCCAATGAGTTATAGTTAATAGTTAAAAATTAAATACTGGTTGGTTTTGGTGCTCAGATGTGTGTGTACGCTTCTCTTAGTGTTTTTAGTTTTGTGTTAAATTATTATTAAAAAGAATGTTTCAACATATTGATAATATGAATTGACTCTGAATACAGAAAATAAGCGCATTATTTTATCTTCGGTAATTAAGGAAATAATAATAATATTGATAATGATGACAGTAATAATACCATGAAATATGATAATTTTCACCGCTGTGGTCTCGGGGTAGCGTGCTGCCTTGTCACACAGCGGGCCCGGGTTCGATCCCCGGTCGGGACAGTTATTCTGGGTGAGGTTTTTATCGGGGTTTTTCCTCACCTGTAAGACAAATGTCAGGAAAACTTTAAGGCCGAAACGGTCCCCGAAATGATATGGTCATCGCAATCATCATGATTCATATTCATCTTTGGTTAAGTTTAGGATTAGGGACTCTCCTGGCGCACCACTATCATCATGATCACCCATCATATCATCGGGGCAACGTAACCCGCCTTCCAGGCGCCCCAACCTCAGAAGTGGGTTACAATTACGCCATGCCAGGAGAGAAACCAGGAATGTCGAAAGACAAACCTGGAGAATTGAAAAAAAAAAATATATATATAATATTTAAAAATCCATTATGCAAGGATTTGTAAATTAAGCAAATTGATGAGGGGGTCGAATTGATGGTCCGATTTTGCTAGTTTTATGGATTGTATAATTGAATTGTCAAGCGGTTAGACACTCGCCTCTCAACACTGGGGTTCCGAGATCGAGTCTCGGTCACTTCGTGTGGATTTCATGTTGGACGAAACAGAGCTAGGACAAGTTTTTCTCCCGTTTCCCCCTACCACAATTTCATTGCACCATTTCTCCATACTCATCTCATCCATTTAATTTATTTCATCTGACCCCGTGATGGTGCGTCAGGCGTGGTCGACCGGCACTCTTGTCAATCATAGACTTCTATAATAGGTGGCTTTTCATCTCATCTCACTCCTCGACCTGACCCTGAGTTGAGGACATTTTCATTTATAATTAAATTATATTTACTTACTACCAAGTTAGATTGTGAGAAAAGATATATTGCTCCAAGTAGAAATTTATACATGCTCCTACTTAAAGGTCAGATTTTGGGTTTGTGTTTACGCTTAATAGTTCTATTTGACAGATTAACAAGCTCAAGATTATTTTTCTTAACCAAATGTTACATAAAGAGTTTTATTGCGAGAAACAAGTATGGCGGCCGATGGAGCGATTTATAAAATTCAGTCTTTCAGGTAATTTCCCATTTCCAATGGTTGGATTTTGGAGGTGTTTGTAGGATACCTTTCTCGCTTATTTGAATAGCGTAAAGAATATCGTTGGGATACATTTAAAAATTGCGAACGACAGAGCCATTTAGAATTTTCTGTTCAGATTAACCGACACTCCTAATTGTTTTATTTTGTTGGTTGACGAATGTGATTTTTTATACCAAGTTGTGTTACGAAAAAAAATTATACAATTACATATTTTTGTTATAATCAATTTTGGTGTTTAATAACTAGGATCGATAAAGATAGGTAAAAAATTTTTCAAAAGTCTTTTCATGAGAATTTTAATTTTGCAAAATGAGTAAACGAAGTAATGAAATTGCATCTCAGAGAGTGTGATATTTTATTGTGAAGCTGGTTAACAATTTTCCCTGAGTAACTCACGATCTTTCAGTGTGTGTAGTTGTGTGTGTGTATTTGTGTATGTTTTGTGTTTGTTTGTTTATGTACATGTAGTTATGAAAAGAGAATTTATGAGAATACATAGAGCATTAATTAATGCTTAATTATAATTGTAAATGTTTACTTAAACTGGCAGAATTAAGGCGATTAATGCTTTGTCTTCCATTGGAGCAGTGAAAGAAATGAAAAAAATACAGACAAAAATTACATAGAACAAAAATTATAAGTAAACATTTATACAATGAAACTAAAATTGAATTTAATCAAGTGAATATTATTGGAGAAGCTAAAAATGAGGAACAGTCAATTAATCCGCTGAAACACCGATTAATTTTTTTTAAAGGAAGCTACTATCCGGCAGTCCCAAATTTGTTGTAATAGGGAGTTGAAGAGTCTGAAAGTATCTGTAGCCTATATACAGTATAGGAAATAGATTAACGGGAAGTACTGTAATGTGGATTTAAGTGAAATGGAATTGAAAATGTATTGTGGTAGGGGTAGACAGACGTATCGGGTAGGTGAGCTGCTGCTGTTGTTAGAATAATGTCTTGTAAAGCGTTGGGCAGTGGAACAGAAGGCTGTGGTTGAAGTCAGGAGTCAATTTTATTTGTCTATTTATTTACATAGTAACGTAGGCAATAAAACGTCTAATTAGGGATTAAATGGTCTAAGTATAATCCGGGAGATAGGGATTTAAATATGTACTATTTTGATGTTAAAAGGGCGAGATTAGTTAGAGATTTGTAAGCCTTTTTGAAATTGTGTTAACTTTGAAAATATATAAATTGGCTTTATTAGTTCATTATTTTGCCTGTTTTAAATAATATTATTTACAATTTGACGTAGCACTTGGGAATTGTGTTACGATCTCTATATATATATATATATATATATATATTGCACCGGTTAAGAAACTGAAAGTTTTTCAAATTTCGCCATTTTATAAATTATTATATGCAAAAGAGTGGACGAATGCAAATTAACAGGGTAGAGGTTAAAATTGCATAACATATTAAAAATGTTAATTTAAAAAATAGTAAAAAATATATATATATTGTCTGTATCTTACGAAAGTCGCAGATTCAAACCCGTACGGGGGCGATGGATTTTTTTAGGATGGAAAAATTGAAGGAGCAAGTCCTCCGGGAGGGACTTGAATCCGTGGGTGTCGAGTTTGAAGATTTTCATGCTGGTAAAAGATTGTTAAGCCTGAATAAAGAAGCCTTTAAAACAAAAATTACAGATTTAATGACCTCTAATAATACCTTAGTTGCCTGCTAGATGTCTCGTTGGGTCGGTACATTGACCGCATAACATTCATGACATTTGTAGGTAAATAAGTGTAACTGAATTAACTTGATCTACTAGATCCTAACATAGGATGGGCTAAGGCTCAACATTGGCTGTTACGTCATTGTAGATAGATAGATAGATAATAGAATATATGTAACAGTTATTCCTCGAGTTATGTTATATCCAATAAAACATCGTATATTGCTTTAAGAGAGGATATTACGAGTATTTGTGAATAAAGAATAGAAGAGGGGTATGGAAACTTGTAGGAGAATGAGAAAGGAAGCTGTATGAAGTGGGAGAATAACGTTAAGTATGACTTGAAGAAGGTTAATTATACAGAGGATAATTGCGAAACAGTAGCTGAGAGTAGGGATATATGCAGAGTTTATCTTCGCGCAGTCATGAGGGCCCGAGTTTGATAGTGCCAGTGAATTGCGTAGAGTGTAAGATTTGAAAGTAATGATTACTTACACGTAGAAGCGTTTATAAGTCAGTAAATTAGTAAAGACAAAAAATACAATTCGATAGTACGACGGGGCTCGGGATGTATATTTATTAAGGTGAACGATAAGCAGCTAGTAGAGGGGTTTCATGTAGTCGGTTATGTCAGGTCCCAAGGCGTTAATCGTGGAGGTAGTTGTTACTGTAGGTACAGAAATGTCTTACAATGTTGGGTGGGTACCGGTCCCATATTGGATCGTATTATGATATTATTCTTCCCCCATGAGGATTCGAACCTCTTAGGAAAAAATTTGGACCAAAGAGAGATGAACAGACAGGTCAATGGAGAAGACTGGACAACAGTGAACTACATGGTGTTTATAGGAAGCCAGATATAATTAGAATAGTTAAGTTTCGTAGACTGTGATGGGCAGGATATGTGGCATGAATGGGGAATGAAAGAGGTACATGGAAGCTACTTGTAGGAAAAGGAGAGGGAAAACTCCCAGTTGGTAGACCAAGAATGAGGTGAGGTGGGAGAAACAACATTGACTATGATTCGAGGGAAGTAGATTACAGAGGGGATGATTGGAAAAGATTAGCTCAGGATAGGGATGTATGGAGAGCTTATGTCTGCGCGGCTATGAAGATACGGGTTGGGTAGTGGCAGTGAGTTAGTTATGGGGACTCGAACCAGGGCAAGTCTCTTAGGTCTGCACCAAGGGATGATTTTGAATAGCGTATATGGTGAGATTTGAAGGAAATAAAAAGTTATTACATATATAGGTCAGGTAATAAGAATATGAATAGAAATTTGAGTCTAAAAGGGGCAACACATTTTTCTCAGATGCCACTTTCGTCAGGCTTCTTGTTTGATGTGATAAACGTTTTATTTCCCTTTCAAAATAAGGCATAGAGATAGTTTTGTAAAATGGATCGATCTTGGCCGTACATGAAGAAAGGAATCTCGGAATTAGTGGGAAGGATGGTAGCTACGAGTAGTTTTTTAAGAAGAGGGGGGGTGTTGAAAAAAATATTTTATGTTTATTAATAATAGTACAATTTTAACAGGCAGGCGAATGGAGAAGACTACTTAAGAGTGAGCTACATATATTTATAGGAAACCAGATATAATACTCCGTAATACTTAAGTTTCGTAGAGGGCAATGAGCAGGACATTTGGTACAAATGGGAAATGAAAGATGGCAAGGAAAGTTGTTGTAGGAATACCAGAGGGAAAGCGTCTAGTTGGTGGACGAAGAATGAAGTGGGAGAACATGAAGCATGTTTTGAGGGAAGTAGTTAATACAGGGGATGATTGGTAAACATTAGCTCAGGACAGGGATGTATAAAGAGATTATGTCCACGCGGCTATAAGCCTGTATGTTAGACAATGCCAGTGTTGTAGTCTGTATTAAGATGTTATTAGAGTAACGAATAAAGTCAATGCTAATAAAATTGATAACCATTTCCGTTGAGGTATATGTACCTTGTGGCAGGTGCCGTCGGCCTCAACTGTGTTAAAATACTATATTTAACATAGTTGAGGAGGAAAAGGAAAATATTTTAAATTTGTATCTTAAGAATAAAGTTAACTTTTATAAGAATTTGAATCCTGCCGATGATGGGACCTAAAGGGCTTACAGTTGAATAACTAATAAAGTTAAGGAGACGGACCTTTCAGGGAATATTCCATAATTTTATATTTTAATTAGGAATAAAGTTGTAAACAATTTATTTGACAAATGGATCGCACGTGTAGGAAGCCATACGTGCTTTTGGCACGGTGTTTACTAATAAGATAGAACAATCGAGAAGGACATGATATTAGGATTACATTACAAGTTAAATAAGTAAGCTATACAGTGAAATTAATAACAATATGTTAATACTTATTATTGTACGTAAATTCTCTTTTCATATGTTTTATGTATTTGTAACGTAGATAGATGTATTATATATATATATATATATATATATATATGTGTGTGTGTGTGTGTGTGTGTGTGTGTGTGTGTGTGTGTGACAGAGTGAGGAAAAGTTACAATGAATTGTATTTTGGACAGAAAATATGTAAATAAAAAATAGGAATGAATAATAGGAAAAATTTGTAGTTAATTTTAGGAGTGTTTTGAAATCAGGATTTGGTATTTTTATCGTATTGATTGAAAAAGAAAATAGGTTTACTTATTTCGTAGGTCTACTTCGGCGCATAATAAACAAGTTACATATTACTGAAATAAAATGAAACAGAGAAACGTGTTTTTTAAATGTTTAGGTGTAGCAATTAAACAGGAAACATGTAATGTATATTTTTGAAAATTCTTTTTTAAAGAAATTAAGGATAGGGTTGACCTTATAAAGGAATTGTTTTATACACTCGAGAGACTCTTGTTATACCAACTAAAAATGTTAAACTGAAAAAAATAATAGCTGCGAGAGGATAAGCATAGATAAGTCTTAAAAAACATAACATTTCATGATAGGTTATTACTAAATCGAAATTTGCAATACTTCTCAGGAAGGGATATTGTACAATAAGAGATGAGTTACCATTTACAAAGTTTTATCTTATGATAGAGGAAGAAAAGTGCCGTATTTTTTACATATTAATCTTGAAAAAAAGAAAAACTGATATCGGACTTAAGTACTTTCATCTTGATGCCAGAAAATATTGGATGGATACGATATATGGCCTCTTGCAATAAGGAAGACAGATGATCAGTATTTAACAATTCATTCCATAGTAATTCTGCTCGAGGGTAAGGTCTTTTCACTGCAATCATAGCATCTGCATGCTATGCTTTGCAGCTTTAGTAGGGAATTTTAGGTGTGGTAGCTTCCCGGGCTTTGCACACCGGTTGAAAGATGATGATAACGATAAGGATGATGATGATGGTTGGATGATTTCGGGGACCGTTGGGTCCTAAGCTTCCTGACATTTGTCTTACAGCTGAGGGAAACCCCGAAAAAACTTCACCCGGCAGCCTGTCATGGCCGGGAATCGAAGCCGGGCTCGCTGCGTGATAAGGGAGCACGCTTCCTCGATACCACAGCGGTGGAAATATTTAACAATAAAGTCTTTAATGTAACTGGTTAACGAATTGGATCTTACTCTTCTTGTTTAGCCGGAGGGTCGAGGGTTCAAGTCCCGTTGGGGTCAGGATTTATAAACTGACCCAAACCCAAACCCTCTGGCGGCACTATGGCCCTGGGGTCGACTCAGCCTCTAACGGAATGAGTACCAGACGCTTGTTCTGGGGGTAAAGGTGGCCGTGACGTAGGGCTGACAACCGGCTGACGTAAAGTGCCGATTGTGTAGAAAAAGTGGGAGCCTTAAGTTCGTACTACTCCAAGGGCCTCCGGACCTGTTGTGGGATCACTTTACTTACTCTTCTTGTTTTTTTAATGATCTTAATATGGCGTGTTTGGTTGCAGAAAATAGATTGTTGTCTCTGGGTGAATAGATAAGAATAGAAATTGAGCAAGTATAGGATAAATATGAAGGAATTTGGTACGTGATATGAGTTGAGGTTTTTGAAAGCGTGTAAATAAGATTTGATTAAGGCTTGTAACTTTTTCTCTGTGTTGTGAGTGTGTAATGTGAATGAGTGATTATGTAGTGTTGTAGCAAGTTTGAAAGTGTGAGTAAAATAGGGTTGCCAAATATTTAAAATGATACTGTGGTTCATTCTGTTGTGTGTGTTTTGTCTCACTGGTCATGAATTAGTAAATGAATGCATGAAAGGCTGTGCAAGCAACTGAAATGGTTGTTGCCATTGCAAAGTGGACGGTAGTAGTTGTTATTATGGGAGAGAGGACATGTTCCACCTGGACACACATTTGTGCAGTAGGTGATAAGTTAGTTAGGTGTCATATTTAAAAGAACATTGGTTAAGTATTTTGGCCTTTGTACGTGGTAGGAAAATGTAGGCCTATATCCTTGATGAGCCCCTTTAATTATTTTGACAAAGGTTCGTCGGTTGGAATTCCGAATGGGGTGAATGGGATTTTGAGCTTGAAAAAGTATAGCTGTGAGCAAAATATTTCAATTATTTGGCGCTGAGATTTTAATTGTGATGTAAGTGATGAGAGGTGTTAAAAACGTTGGTTAAGTACGAGTTGCAAAATAATGACAATAAGAAACCCGCAAGTTCAAGGCGGGACAGATTTAGAAGGTCTTAAGTCTAGCAGCCGGCTGCACAATTACATGTGTTAATCACAGAGGTGGACGATCATCCGCTAGGATAGGGGTACATATGGTCAGGATGTCCGGTCCCCAGGCCGTTATAGTTGGTTTTGTCAGCGTGGAACCGCTTCTTATTGTATATATCCAGTTTCGTTACGATGCAGGATGGGCACGGATTGCATGTTAGTCGAAATTACGCGAGAAAATTTGTTCCCCTATGGAAACTTTAATTAGCGGGAGTCCCAAAACACTGCAAGGAGGCATGATCCTTTAGACCTGTCAGCTATCATCAGTTAAACGAATATTGTAATGTTTTTCCCTTCGCAATTTTGTTACTTTGAGGTTATATTGAAATGTAATTGTTTGCTCTTCGTACAGTTAAATTTTAATATCAATTTTATTAACCGGGTTTCGCTACTTACATTAAGTTTTTTTATATTTTATTTACGAGATTGAACGAATGAATATTATGTTAGTAAATATTAATAAAATTTAGAGATAAAGGAATTAGTTGGAAGCGTTTAATGCAGTTTTGGTTTTATAATATATCTTTAAAATATTTAGTTATCGGTATTTTGCGTTTTTGTAGTTATACAATTTGGAAGTTTGGAGAAATTTTGGCAACCCTGTTTAAGGAATGAATTTTTGTGATGAGTAGTTTGTTTGTAGTTAATTTCTGTATTCAATGTGAGAGAGAGAGAGAGAGAGAGAGGAGAGAAGGAGAGAGAGAGAGAGAGAGAGAGAGAGAGAGAGAGAGATAGAGAGAGAGTGAGAGAGTGAATAAATGGGTACTAATTTTTAATAAAATTGATTATTTTATGGCAGATAAGGGCGGTATTGAAAATGACAGTTCACAGTATTGTTTGAGACTGGGTAAGAAGCTGTTGTAAATGTGTTTCATTATGTTCGGAAATGATATGTGTAATATCGATTGCCGAGGTTATTAAACGGAGAAATATCAAATTTTTGCTATATAACAGTGGAATTTACTTTTTTTTAAATGCTGTAGTTTCTGATACATGATTATTTTGTAACTTAGTTAAAAGTGTGGCGTTGCAATAGATAGAATTAGGCGGTTATTAGATGAATGAATTATCGTATAATTTTACTATGAAATAAAAAAAATGTAATGCGTTTAGGAAGGTGAATTATACTGGGAATGTTTAAAAAAATATCTCAGTTTATGGATGTATGGAGAGCTCATGTCGGCGCGGTGATGATCCTCTATATAGGAATGATAGTAGCATTGAGTCATTTAACTGAAGTGCGAATTTTAGTGGACATTGGCGTGCCCGCGGGCTAATGCGGACATATGCATTTAAAAAAGGGAAGTGGATGTTGAATCGAGACAGTATAGGGGTGACATGTAGTCAGGATGTCTGGTCTATGAGGCATTAGGCTATAGCCGGTTTTGTAAACGTGGAGTCGCAAATTATTGTAGTTACTGACATTTTTCACAATGCTTGATGGGTTATCGGTGGGATAGTGGTCGAAATTGAATGAGGAAATTTATTCCCCGATGGGGACTGGAACTAGCGCAAGCTTGGATTTGTTAAATTTAAATTTTAAACGAGGGGGGGGGGAGATGTCAATAAGTGTTACGATTGGTAATGAAGCATGGATAGTATGAAATGATCCATTGAGTGAATTTAATCTTTTAAAGATGTAATGTGTGAGTAAATTAGTGTATTAATGTTGTTTTATTTAGATGGTTATTTAATTAGTAATTTGGATTGTGTTAGTGAATAAGTGGAACGTGTGGAGAATGAAAGAGAGGCATGGAAAAGAGTATTGTAAGCGTGAGAAGAATGAGGCGGGTGAATAATACAAACTATGATTTAAGGAGGAGAATTATAAATAGTATGATTGGAATACATTAGGTGAGAATAGGGATGTATGGAGAGGTTATTTGCGTGTGGTCATGAATCAGCGGGTTCTATATTTGGAGTTAGTTATCGGGGCAGTGTTTAATACTTTTTTTTTGGTTTATGAAGTATTATAATTTTATGTTCCAACGATTGCTATTATGTGTATAATTTAACCTGGTGAAATGGAAGAGAAGACCTTACGGTTTTAACTCCATTATCGGGCAAAAATAAATAAATAAGTAAAAGAAATAAATTTGTGAAAAAAAAAGTTAAGTTCGAAAGGAATGAAGTGGAAATAAATGTATTTACAGCGTAGTAGTAGAGAATAGGCTCTTCGTGTTAGAAATAAATTAGAGGAGATAGCAGGGGGGGGGGGTTTGTAAGTGGTTACATTAAAAACGTGAGGGTTTTTTCTAGTTTTTCTCAGTTAGTACGAATAGTGGTTAGAAATTCGTAATTAGAATTAATATAATTACTAAAAATAATGTAATTGATGAAACATACGATAAAAGTAGTTATATTTATACGTGAAATAGGAATAAATTATGTGCAGATGCACTGTATTGGTGTAAAAGGGATGACTTAAGGAGGCGATATGAAGAAATGTTTGGAAAAAGTTAGGAGATTAGTTAAGCAGTGAAATAGGTAGACGGATATGTATGGGGTATGGAAAAGAAATAAGTAATAAAAAAAAACTTGGCAACCGAAAAATTTTTGTACATTAAAGATTTATTCATTTTGTTTTAAACTTGTTAATATCTTGTATAAGAAAAATATTTTGTGATTAGTTGTGGAAGAACGTAGAACGTATTTATGATAGAAATGAGGGCTAAATTTCAGTTGTCCGAGTAAAAAAGATGTATGTATGGCCTATGTGTGAATGTAGCGTTAGAGGAATAATAAGTTGTTAATATAGTAGTTTAATGGAAGAAGTAAATTTGATAGGAAGGAAGAAGGAAAGTTATAATTAAGGAAAGAAAGAAAGGAAGGAAGGAAAGAGGAAGGGGAGAAAGAAAGTGTGAAATTTGTGGAGGAGGTTAAAAAGGGCTGTGGTTTGAATGAGTAAGGTTTTACGGGCACTGTCTATGTAATGTGTTGTATTGTAGAGAATATCGTGTAATGAGTTGAGTGTGCAGATGTATGCTTGTTGTTTTTGGTTAACGATTCTGTAAAATGTATTAATCAGTTTTTGTTTGGTAGTATTTTGTTAGTTTGAAGTGTTGTAGTGAGACAAGTTCATTCAAGTTCTGTGAGATGACGAAGTTATATAATTTTTTTTTAAATGTGTTAAAATTTGTAGGAAATCGATAATTTATAGTTTGATGTTTTGCAGCGTAATTTATGAAGGAATAGGATAGTTGTAATATTTGTTGCGTTATATTTTTTGAGGGGTTGGGGAGGAAAACATTTTATGAAGAGGGAAGGAATTTTTATATAAAATGTTTGACATATGATATTCAGTTTCACGGGTATAAATTAAGATGGTTGGTTCGTCTATAAATTAAAAGACGATTTATTTTTGAAACAGTAAGGTGGATGCAGTGTTAGTTTACTTTTTATAAACATTGTGTATATTTCGAGATGATCATTTATGAGGCATTGGGGGGAAAATACGATATAAATGAAATACTTGATGTTTAGAATTGAGATTCGTAAATTAAATGTCATGGCGCGAGTAGTCTAGAAGGCTGTTGACTTACCAGTCGGCTGCTGGCTTGACATCTACATATGTTATGACAGGGTAGACTACCATCGTGGGAGTGTGTGGGGTGATTTGTCTGTATGTCGGCTCGTCCATCCGTTATATATCTGGTTTTCTGAACTTAGAGCCGCTATTTATTGCATGTACGCAAATGTATCACGATGCTGGGTGACCATCGGCCCCGTACTAGCCGAAATTCTATGAGAACATTTGTTCCCTTTGGATACCGGAACGAGCGGAAGTCTCGTAGGTCTGCGGCAAGAGATGTTACCTTTACCACTCGGCTATGGTATGGGATTTTTGGCGTTTGTTTGTGTTTTAATATAGAGAACGTGATTTTAAGTTAATTGGACAATTCCTTTAAGGAAATGTTTTATAATATATTTTTTAAAAAATTGGGAAAAGAAGATTAGGACCGTGTAGGGAAAGGTGGGAAGATAATATTAGGATGCATTTTAAGGAAGTGTATATCAGATGTAGGAGTGCTTTAGTGCCATAGGTGTGTAACCCAGATTTAAAAAAATACGTTTCCCTATAACTGGACTAGAAATAATCATGTGTGTCAGAGCCACATCTGTTTATAACATTTTTGTGTTAATTTTAACTCATCCATAATGTTATAGGCAGGTGTGGGTCTGACAGATATGATTGTTTATAGTGCAATTACAGGGAAAGCATTTTTTTAAATTGTGGCAGTGATAAAGTGAATCGAATTGAGGAGGAATGAAGTTCGTAAGTGAATGGGTATTGAATTTAAATGTTTCATAAATCATATTAGTTAGTCGCATTTTTATTGAAAGTAAATATTTGTAGAGTGTATATTTTTTATAAGGGATGATATAACAGAAGATGACTATTATAAATTGAGATTTAAAATTTGTAGGGATACGTATGTTTAGGTCATGAAACTTAATGGGTTAATATAATTATGTTTATATAGGCCTAATTAATTTCGAAATGAAAATTTTATTTAGTAGTGGCAGTTTTTAGAGTTTTAATTAATTGTTTTTAGTAAGTTTTGAAAATAGTATTTCAATAATAATGGTATTAATAATTGTAATTAACATCCTGGAGATTTTACGTTCTTGTTTAGGACTCAACGAAGTTAAATCAGGTTTAGAATATATAGATAGCCGTATGATTGCATAATGTCTAGAATATTGTTACATACAATTGTAAGGAATAAAATATTAATAAGTACACCTAGTAAGGTATTTTTATTTAGGCCTATCTTAAAGAATTGTCCCGCCTACGCGACGCGGGGATTAGAGGGAGGTTACCTTCCGAGAGAATGACAGATGCAAGTGAAATATAACGAATGTAATTTTTTGAAGGAGAAATGGTAGAATTGAAGAAATGATTGTGAAAACCTGACTTATAATTTTGAGTGTGGGGAATCTGTAATACGATAAGGGGGGGGGGGATTACAGGAGCGGATTGTAGTTACGTGCAATTTGACTATCTGATTCATAGAAATAATTGTTAAATATAGATGGTTTGATGAAATGTATTGAAAATTAATTGGTTTTACTATAGATGGAGTTACAGCGTACAGAATTTAAATGAACTTGCAAGTGTATTTGTGTGGTGGTGGTGGTGTGTGAATGTGCAGAATGCTAAACCTGTTTTGTTTCCATGTTTACCTTTTTAACTTAAAATTATTACTGATAAGAGTGCAGTTTACGATATCAACTTGTCATTTTTTGCAGATGCTGCTCAGTTGTTTACAAGTGTGTTGTACTGTGGGCACTGAATGTGAAAGTGTTGAGGTATTATAAAGTTGGCAATGTTGTAATAATGCCAGAATAATACTTCAGTACTTTTTTTTTTAATTTGAATGATTTTATGGACACAGCCAAGTAGTAGGCGTTTGAGAAGTTATGCGATAGTTAGGAATTTGGGATGAAACAAAATAGGATAGATTTGATGAACTAAATATGTCTGTAGTGGTTATCGTTTGATATACGTAGGAGAGAATCGGAATGAATAGTGCGATGGAATTTTCGATCGTTGTTAATATAATGTAGGTGGATAGAATTAACGAAGTGTAGATTTTTAGGTGGGGGAGGAAGTGAAATAGAGAAAGATGTTAGGGATAGATGGTTCCGTAGTTGGTTAAGACGTTGGCTATATGGTAAAAGTCAAGGGTTCGAATTCTGATGAGGTCAGTATTTTTACAGTGGCATAATAGTGTAAGGGAGATGAGTTGGGGGATGAAGGCGGTTGTTAAGAAAGGGTGATAACCGAGGCGAAATCTGGAATTAAGTGGAGAAAGGGAATTGTCTAGGAAGGAAGGAGCTTTGAAGGTTCTGCTAGCAGTAGGGCGTTTAGTGTTATTGATAGATAATGCGGAATCTAATAATGAAGATCAATATTGAAAAAAGTATATAGATTTTAATACTGGATTACGTTTGGTATTAATGAAAATTAGTGATACAGGGAAGAGGTAGGAGAATAATATGAACTATGGTTTGGAGGTAAATTATACAACAGGGAATGGTTGGAAATGATTAGGAGAGGGATGTATGGAGAGCATAAGTCCGCGTGGGAATAAACCGTAGGGTTGAATGGTTTCACAGAATATTTTTGTGGGTAGGAAATAGAATATATTGTAGATCATGTTATTTATATAAAATAAATTTGAAATAAGAACTTGTAGGATTTATTGAAATAATTAAATTGAAAAAAGAGAGGAGATAGAATGCATTTTCGAATTTATATTAATTTTATGTTCTTCGTAGGAATGACTTGTATGAGGGGATGAAATAAGTTTGAAAAACAGATTATTTTATATTAGTGGCTGTGTCAAAATAAATTAATTATGACAGAGATTCTGTGTCCAAAGCTACGACTTGTTGTGAATAACTGAGCTGTGTCTATGAGTTGATGTGAACTGTTACTCAATGTGTTTCCTACAACCTGTTGCCCATCAGGAGTCTATCTGTAATTTAGTTGCACTTAACAACATATGCTATATTTGTAAGTTCAAACAAGTTACAAACTCTATTATATTTATGCAACTGTTGACTAGGTGGGAGGGAGGGAGAGAGGGTGGGAGGGAATGTATATAATTATTATGTTATTGTTATTATTAAGTTTAAAGAGTGGAGATATTATTTAAAATTTGTTGTGCCATGAATAAATTCATAACTGTATGCTTCATGGTGAATTGATGTACATTTGAGAAAGTAAATATCTAAAGGATATATATATATATATATATAATATCTTGTAAATGTAATTATTAGTCTTTTGAGGCTGGCTTATATATATATATATATATATAGTGATGGTAATAAATTTCAAGAATATGATATAAAAATATGACATGGCACTTGAATGATTTAATATTTCTGCTCTTTAGTTAAATTGTTGGTTCCAGAATTGTTAGTCTTAATTTGGATGTAAAAGAACTTGAGAGATGAGATAATAATGCAGAGTTATTTAATTAGAATTGAGTTAAATGTAATTGATTAATTTTGTAGGATATTTTGTTGAGGAAGTATAGAATATAAGATGTTAAAATTCAATAGTAGAGATGTTTAGAGTACTGAAAATGTAAAAATTAAGTTTAACCAGTTAGTTAAGATGATTTTAAAGAAATGAAGGATTATGTTAAGAAATATCTGTAGCTGAGTGGTTAAGGCAGGAAGCCTTGGCGCAAAGCTATGGGACTTGAGCTGATTCGAGTGTCCATGGGAGAAGAAATTTTGTCATGGTATTTCGGCCAGTATGGGACCAGTGTCCACCCAGCATTGTGGGGCATTTGGGTAGCTACATTAAGTAGTGGTTCGAAATCGAGGAAAACCGAGCTATAATGGGTGGTGGACTCGACATGCTGGCCACATGTCAGTCCTACACTGGCTAGATGATCATCTATCTCTGTGTGTGACACATGTGGATGTGAGGCCAGCAGCTGGTTGGTAGGCTAAGGGCCTTCTAGGCCTTGGAATTATTATGTTAAGATTGATGAATGTTGGAATATATGTAAAATCATACAGTTATTTGAAATGAATAATTTAGTGGAGTTCTGGAATCAACAATTGAGGGGGTGTTCTTGGAAAAGTTGACAACACAGAAAAAACATTTTTTACTGAAATAAATTATATTAAGGGCTGAATGTGCTTGATGTTTTTTTATATCTATTAAAAAAGGAATTTGATATATATTTTTTAATACAAGCAAAATATTTTAAAACTGAATCAAGAGTTTGATAATACAGATTTTTTTTGAGAAATATAAGTTGTCAATTTTTTATACTGGAGCCCTTGATTTATCTTTAGATGTAAGATAATGATGATAATAATAATAATAATAGTAATAATAATGTAAAGAATGCCAATGTAGTGTGGTGAATAGATTATATGAAATGTAAATTAATTTATATTTAGGGAAATTGTTAATTTGATATAAAATATATTTTATATGCATTTAATATTTATTAATTATTAAGAAAGTTAATAATTTTTTAGAAGTCATGTTCATGTGGTATATTTTACCAATTTTTATATTGAATCTGCAACTTTGTATGTTCGTTTTTCCCTGTTTTATAATTTTTTCCCCTTAAATTATATTGTTGAGTGTATGTTATCATGTAACTGCTATTCTCGTTGTTGATGGCATGCACTTGACTTGGATAAGACATTGGCATTCTACTGATAGAATTTTTGTGTTTTGTAGAAAGTAGAGAAGAGCTTGAAAATAGTGATTCTTGATAGAGTATTGAAGACTATTTTTGTTAATAGTATTTTAAAAGTATAAAATTTAAATTCTAGAATTGTTGTGAATGAGGAATGTTTTTAAATAGTAAATGTAATTAGGAATTTGTTGTTATGGATACACAGCATTTTCAAGCTCTAACGAAATTAAATGATAAGTTTTAGGTTTAAAGATACATTGTTGGTTAGTTAAGAAGTTGTGATTTTGTTAAAAAAGTAGGAGTAATATAAATGTTTTAAGTTGGAGGATTTATTTTGATTGATGTATTTAAATTATTAAAATGGAATTGACTTCTGAAATTCAAAGTAACATAAGTAATAATTATAAATTATTATAATGAATTGATTTGAATGTAGTTGAACTAAATGATTGAATAAGGATATTAAATTTAATAAAATTAAATGAAGTTAAAGTGGATTTTTTATGAGAGATTGCACTTATACATGAATTCAATTCAGTACTAGTATATTTAGAGTATTTGTGCTAGCCTTTCAACTTACATGTAACTACTATATATTTATATGTATGTCTGTCATAAATGTAACATGAGTGTATCATTTTAGATTTATGAGAGAGATACATATGAAATATAGTAGTTGGATATAAGTTGAAAGGCTAAGAGAAATAGTTGAAATATGCTATTACTGAATTTAATTGAGTGCATAAGTTAGTATTGAGTTAATTTTTTTCAAGGCTGGTGTATATTAGAGTAAATATGATTGACACATAATTTTTTCCTTACAATTTATTTGGAATATAAATATTTTGTTTTTAATAAAGAAAAAAGTTTTGTAATTATTTGCTCATTTTTGATACTGTATTTATATTCAAGGGTGTTAGTGCTTGGGGGGTTAAAATGTCCCAATTGTTACAAAATTAGAAAATAATTTATTTTGAAAAGAAATTGATAGGTGGTCGTGAAAGGATTAACTTTTGTTTTGTGGTGATGTTTTACTTCTGAGAAGAGTTTGGATGAAGAAGATGACATCAAGATTTGTGAAGGCACTTATTTTTTTTTCCTCGATTGTACAATTGCTATTGTGTCTACAATAACAGGCGTTGTGTAATCTTGGATGAGAAGAGTGCTACATACAATATACTGAGAAGAATAATTTTAGTTTAAATTTAAAGTTGTATTAGTTTATATAATAGTGTGTAATTTAGTTAGCATGTAAGATGGTGTGATAGGGATTATGATTTAGGTATAAGTGTAATTATGGGTAATACTGGCAAAAGCTACAGATTGTGGTTTTAATGTGAAGGGTGTTGATGTTATAAGTTGCATAAAATATACTGGAGTTTGTATTTGAGTATGAAATTGTTTTACACACATTATGCTGATATGACAAGTTATTTGTTTAATATGTTACATGTTGTGCACAGGCTGTGATTTGATATACATAAATGTATACATAGTTAGGGACGTGTACATATGTTGATGACTATAGACATTAATAGACACATGACTGATATATAAATGACTAGATGGAGGAGTAGATACTAATATGACTAAATTCAAAGATGACTGGAATCTTAGATGAGTACATAATTATATTGACTACATATTTTGATTGACTGCATATTTACATGAATAGATACTTACATTTATTAGATGGATATATACATACATAGATACATATGCAGAAAATTGAAGTGTTAGTGACTGTGACAGAGAACGGTGGTTATAAAGCTGAAGTATTTTTTTTGAATAATGTTGAGTCTTACATATATATTTAAAGTAAATTTGATCCTTTCAAAGTTTATTTAATGATGTTTATTTATGGTTTGAAGTTTTTTAGTTGATTGAAATAAATTCAAGTCTACTTTCATGATTAAAACAGTCTAGAATTACAATTATATGAAAAAGTAATAGTCCCTTTGAGTAAAATGTCATTTTGAAATTATGTTAGCTGTTTAAAAATTTTGTGATGTGAGTTGAAGGTTATTTTTTCATGATGGACAAATACTTCAGTGAATATAACCATGTGAATATACATTATATAGCATAGAAATACATTAGAACACTGACATTTGCAAACAAAATTGGACCTATTTGACTTGACATTCAACGACAGAAAAAAAATAGGGAAGAAAAGCCTGTGTATAATATGTATATGTTAAAGTGTTCTTGTCGTATCAAGTGTAAATTTGTTGTGCTATTCAATTTCATGCTTAATTTACTTGTTGGAACTGTACAAATATAGCATATGTTGATGAAGTGCAACTAAATTATGGATAGACGTCGATGGTCTAGAATCATACTGTTTTCTAAGGGCATTGTTTGAAATTTATGTTATGAGATGAGTGTACCATTTCTGTGGGTGTTGAGAGAATAGAATAGGAATTTGATATTTTGATTACTGATGGTTTTAGTAATTGAAATATAAAATTCCTATTTCATTCCCAGAATGCCCATGGAAATGGTACATTCAGTGCATAACATGACTTGAAAACAATGTTCTTGGGAGAAAGTATGGTTCTAGACCATCGACTTGTAGACAAGTCCCAGAGCAGAATGCATGCCAAAAGCAGGAAAAAATCGGTTAGGGCTTCCAAAGTCTTTCGGAGAAATGCAAGCAGAAGGCAGAAATAGACAAAATGTTGTGAAAGTGCAAGCAGAATGGCAAAATTATGCTCAGTTCCTTGGAACTTTGTGTAATTTTTGCTGTTCTGTTAGCACTTTTGCAGCATTTTGTCTATTTCTGCTTTCTGCTTGCATTTCTCCGGAGGCGCGGAAGCCCTGGCCGATTTTTTTCTGCTTTTGGCATGCATTCTGCTCTGGGACTTAGTATATATTTTTTCTTTTAATTAAAAAATATATACTAAGTCCCACTTTTTTTCGTACGCACAACTGCAGAACTCTGTTTGTTAACTTTAAACTTTTTCCACATTGTATACTTGTAGGTGTCTCTCTTCTTGTCACTTATCTTCATCTCTGTATGCTTGCAGGTGATATCCTTGCACAAGGCTGTTTATCATCTTCTACATGGTTTATACAATACTCCACACTTCTAGGTATCTTCTTTCTTTATTACCATATGTTGAACTCTTTATGCTTACTGCATACAAGTGTAATGTCTGCACGAGACTGTTTGTCACCTTTAACCCAGTATCCACTGTGTTCTATACTTGGAGGTAACTCTTATCTTTTTATTTATATATTTGTCTCTCTATGCTTCCAGGTCCTATGCTTGCACAAGGCTGTTTATCATCTTTAATCATATATACATACTTACAAGTACCACGTCTGCACAAGACTGTTTATCAACTTTCTCACAGTAAATACCATACTCAATACTTGTGGATGTCTTTTTATATTATTGTATCTTCATATCTGCATACTTATCAACTTACAAGTGTTATGTCTGCACAAGACTGTTTGTCAACTTTAACCCAGTATCCACTGTGTTCTACATACTTGAATGTAACTTTTTTAGTTATATATATATTTCTCTCTCTATGCTTGCACAAGGCTTCTTATCATCTTTAATCATATATACATACTTACAAGTATCATGTATGCACAAGACTGTTTATCAACTTTTTCAAAGTATATATCATACTGAATACTTATTAATATCTTTTTATATTACTTCCACCTACATCTCTGTATACTTATCAGCTTCCTGGTGTTGTGTCTCCACAAGTCTGTTTCTTAACTTTGTTCACATACATACATACATACATTCATTACACTCTCTCTAATTTTATACACATGCATACATAATTTGTTTATATAACTTTATATGCCATACATTAACACATATCACTATGTGTTAATTTTCACACATACATAATAAACATATAAATATACATTTCAATACCAAATTCTATTTACATACTAACGTCGATACAAACTTTTTTTTTAGAAAAAACATACACAGTAATCAACATCCAAATCTCCTCACTTCTTACGTTACACCTACCTTCCTCTTTTTTTTTTTTTATTTTTAACCTCACAGCCGGCCCGGGATTCGAACAATGAACCTCTGGCACTCTTACCTAGCCCTCTAACTAACTGAGCTACCAGGATCACATACTAACTGTAGTCCAAATATTCTACTTATATCACATTCACTCAAACTTACTTTTAAATAATAAGTTTTTTTTATTATAAATAACTTCTGCCAGCTCCGGGATTCGATCCGCGAACCTCACCAACTCTTACCTAGCCCTCTAACTAACTGAGCTACTAGGATCAGATACTAAACTCTAGTCCAAATATTCTACTTATATCACATTCACTCAAACTTACTTTTAAATAATAAGTTTTTTTTATTATAAATAACTTCTGCCAGCTCCGGATTCGATCCGCGAACCTCACCAACTCTTACCTAGCCCTCTAACTAACTGAGCTACTAGGATCAGATACTAACTCTAGTCCAAATATTCTACTTATATCACATTCACTCAAACTTACTTTTAAATAATAAGTTTTTTTTTATTATAAATAACTTCTGCCAGCTCCGGGATTCGATCCGCGAACCTCACCAACTCTTACCTAGCCCTCTAACTAACTGAGCTACTAGGATCAGATACTAACTCTAGTCCAAATATTCTACTTATATCACATTCACTCAAACTTACTTTTAAATAATAAGTTTTTTTTATTATAAATAACTTCTGCCAGCTCCGGGATTCGATCCGCGAACCTCACCAACTCTTACCTAGCCCTCTAACTAACTGAGCTACTAGGATCAGATACTAACTCTAGTCCAAATATTCTACTTATATCACATTCACTCAAACTTACTTTTAATAATAAGTTTTTTTTATTATAAATAACTTCTGCCAGCTCCGGGATTCGATCCGCGAACCTCTCCAACTCTTACCTCGCCCTCTAACTAACTGAGCTACTAGGATCAGATACTAACTTTAGTCCAAATATTCTACTTATATCACATTCACTCAAACTTACTTTTAAATAATAAGTTTTTTTATTATAAATAACTTCTGCCAGCTCCGGGATTCGATCCGCGAACCTCTCCAACTCTTACCTCGCCCTCTAACTAACTGAGCTACTAGGATCAGATACTAACTCTAGTCCAAATATTCTACTTATATCACATTCACTCAAACTTACTTTTAAATAATAAGTTTTTTTTATTATAAATAACTTCTGCCAGCTCCGGGATTCGATCCGCGAACCTCTCCAACTCTTACCTCGCCCTTTAACTAACTGAGCTACAAGGATCAGATACTAACTCTAGTCCAAATATTCTACTTACATCACATTCACTCAAACTTACTTTTAATAATAAGTTTTTTTATTATAAATAACTTCTGCCAGCTCCGGGATTCGTTCCGCGAACCTCTCCAACTCTTACCTCGCCCTTTAACTAACTGAGCTACTAGGATCAGATACTAACTCTAGTCCAAATATTCTACTTACATCACATTCACTCAAACTTACTTTTAAATAATAAGTTTTTTTATTATAAATAACTTCTGCCAGCTCTGGGATTCGATCCGCGGACCACTGCAACTCTTACCTCGCCCTCTAACTAACTGAGCTACTAGGATCAGATACTAACTCTAGTCCAAATATTCTACTTACATCACACTCACTCAAACTTACTTTCAAATAATAACTTGTTTATTATAAATAACTTCTGCCAGCTCCGGGATTCGATCCGCGAACCTCTCCAACTCTTACCTCGCCCTCTAACTAACTGAGCTACTAGGATCAGATACTAACTCTAGTCCAAATATTCTACTTATATCACATTCACTCAAACTTACTTTTAAATAATAAGTTTTTTTTATTATAAATAACTTCTGCCAGCTCCGGGATTCGATCCGCGAACCTCTCCAACTCTTACCTCGCCCTCTAACTAACTGAGCTACTAGGATCAGATACTAACTCTAGTCCAAATATTCTACTTATATCACATTCACTCAAACTTACTTTTAAATAATAAGTTTTTTTTTATTATAAATAACTTCTGCCAGCTCCGGGATTCGATCCGCGAACCTCTACAACTCTTACCTCGCCCTTTAACTAACTGAGCTACTAGGATCAGATACTAACTCTAGTCCAAATATTCTACTTACATCACATTCACTCAAACTTACTTTTAAATAATAAGTTTTTTTTATTATAAATAACTTCTGCCAGCTCCGGGATTCGATCCGCGAACCTCTCCAACTCTTACCTCGCCCTCTAACTAACTGAGCTACTAGGATCAGATACTAACTCTAGTCCAAATATTCTACTTACATCACACTCACTCAAACTTACTTTCAAATAATAACTTGTTTATTATAAATAACTTCTGCCAGCTCTGGGATTCGATCCGCGGACCACTGCAACTCTTACCTCGCCCTCTAACTAACTGAGCTACTAGGATCAGATACTAACTCTAGTCCAAATATTCTACTTATATCACATTCACTCAAACTCACTTTTAAATAATAAGTTTTTTTATTATAAATAACTTCTGCCAGCTCCGGGATTCGATCCGCGGACCACTGCAACTCTTACCTAGTGCTCTAACTAACTGAGCTACCAGGATTAGATACCGAACTATCTCCAAATCTTCTCCTTATATTATTCACTTAAACTTCATTTTAAATTATAACTTTTTTATTAGAAAAACCTTCGCCACCTCCTCTTATATTTCAATCAATTAGGCTACTTTAAGCTTAAGTCTTTATTAGAAAATAATCTTGCCAGCGCCGGGATTCGATCCGCGGACATTTGGCTCTCCTATTTAGTCCTCTAAGTGAGCTGCCGGGATCAGATACTAGATTAAGTCCAAATATTCCTCTTATATCACATTCACTTGCGCTTAATTTTAAATTATGTTTTTTTTTAACTATAAAAACTCTTGCTAGCTCCAATATTCGATCCGCGTACGCCTGACTATCTTACCTAGTGCTCTAACTGAGCTATCACATCTTCCTTTAATATCACATTCACTTAGGTTTATTTTAAATTGTAAGTTTCATAATATGAAAACTGTTCCCAGCGGCTGGATTCGATCCGCGGACATTTGACTCTCTTACCTAGTGCTCTAACTTAGCTACCAGCATCAGATATCAGGCTAAGTCCAAATCTTCCTCTTAATTTTCAATTCCTTTTTATTAGAAAAACTCTCGCCAGCGCCGGGATTCGATCCGCGGACCCAGCGCTCTAAGCTACTAGATTGAACATTTTACCACTGTCCAAATCTCCCTCTTCTATTACATTCACTCCATTATACTTTCAAATCAAGTTCTTTTTTTATTACAAAAATCTTGCCAGGTACGCGGTTCGATCCTTGCAACTCTGGCTTTCTTACCTCGCACTCTAAACTCGGCTACGACAGTAGAAAGAAACTAGACACAGAGCAACCAACTGATAAACCAGAATTCACGTCCATTTCTTCAGCGTTCATTACTTCATTTCACTTTTAATTCATTCAGCTACTTATCACGATTATAATTATTTCGTTTTATTAATTTAACTAGCTTAAAGGTGACATAGCCTTAAACAAAACAATTTGCCCAACTTGATTCATAATTAATCCGTGCAAAATCACCAAGTACTTAAAACATAATTATATAATCACTTTCCATTTTTAATAGCCTGGGAATGGCGCAGGCATCATACACTGGCAAATCTCCTTGCATCTTCCATTCAAAGGGTTTATTACATAACCTATAACAAGTGAAACAATGGCCATAATAGACACACCCATTACATCTTCTGAAACAACACTACCTTCCAGAACATTCGCTGCAAGCAGTCACCCCCACCCCAATAAAACATATTCAATCCATCGCCTACCTTTTTGTGTCATGATAACCTTCAAGAACCCACTTTTTTTTTTTACGCCGCCATACTTCGATTTCTTCCATTCCTCAACAAAGTCATTTTCTGAAAACAATAATTGACATTTCAACCAAGAATCGAACCGAAGTTCTCCAACTCTGTGCATCGGTCGTACCAATGTACAGACTAAAAAATCAACGTTCAATTCCCACTTCAAACGGTGTGTTTTTTTTCTACTCTAAAATGTGTGTATATATTTTTACGTTCTTAATTTAAAACAGGCAAATGGAGTCAGTTAGTCCTCTAACACAACCCACATAGGGGGGGGGAAAGGAAAGAACTCCGAAAGAAAACAAGACAGGCTCAGATCTGGAGCTGGGTGAATACAACCGACCTACGTAGCAACCTGGAATAATAAACCAGCCTTGAAACAGCTACAACCCAGTTCAAAGTGTGTTAAATATTGCTCACAATCCTAAAAATCAAGCCTCGGATCAAACACTTTACCAGCCAACACCTGGATACACTGTGGCTGCACATCTTCCTCCAAGGAACGATACGAGACACAAACAGGATGAAAATCCTACAACCAAAGAATAAGAAGAAACCCGTAACATTCCTACTTCCTTACCTTAACGCCAAATCTTGCAAGTGAATAAACCACAACTAAACTGTAGCTTTTACCGTTCCACATTCCTAAATTATGATTTCCATGGACAATCAAATTGCACCTCGAAACTTCATCAAAAAATTATTTACTAGGTTATTTCCCTAAATCCTGCATATATTGGGTGAAATCAAACTTTCATAAACTGTTCAGGAAATTTTTAATAAGTGATCTAAGGTATCCTGTAGCTCATTACCAAGCAATCTCATTTTTTTTGTCAAGCCATCCTTCTTCCTTATATTTTACAAGCGTATGTGGTTACATGATGGGACACCAACATTTTTGCAATGAATGTTAGGCAATACCTCCAACACTTCAGGTAAAGATGAATTGGTTAGGGTGCTCCTGCTCTATGACAAGCTGTCACCAGATCAGACACACATGGAACTTTTATTTTCAGGGAACATGTAAACAACATGGTGCATGTTATTTCCGTTAAAACGTGTATAGACTACTTGCTTAGGTTTCTAGTAAACACTAACAATCTACATCAGTTTCCTAATATGCTAGAGCGTGTGTCCCAGTCCATGACACGTAAAAATCCCGGTGAAGTTTATCCTCATCATACTAGTCAACATTTATTTTAAACGGTGTAATTTGGAAACAATATTTTCATTATCTGAGCAAACAGATACAAAGATGGTTGACTTACGAAACAAATATTCAATTACTCACTCAACTGCAAGGATTTGTATGTACTAAAAGGTAAGGTTGCAACACATTATAATGAAAAGTTACACTTAAGACTACTTTTTGTTTCAAATACAAACAGACAAACAGTATTATCAGAAATAACACTTCTATCTTTCATCTTTCTTTCACACATAAAAAGTAAAATAATGTCTACTATCTGTATTGCAATCGCAGACTATCCATTACTTTATCA
>JASPKZ010009779.1:0-45000 GCA_030220185.1 Diploptera punctata
CTCTTTCTCTATCTCTCTTTTCTCTATGGGCTCTCTCTGTTATCTCTCGTGTTCTCTCTGTGTCTCTCTCTGTCTCTTCTCTCTCTCTCTCTCTTTCTCTCTCGCTCTCTCCTCTCGCTTTCTCTCTCTCGATCTCTTTCTCCTCTCTCTTATATCTTTATAGATAATCGTTATCTCTCTTTTATATCTCTCCTTCTCTCTCTCTCTCTCTCTCTCTCTCTCTCTCTCTCTCTATATATATATATATTTGGATTTTTCTGCCTGCCACCAAAATCATCAATTTTACAGATTACGCAAAAGACAGCATAACATTTGGAAATATGTTTGATTAGTTTCTGATAGTTAATATCCATCCATTCTCTAATGTTAAAGTCCGAAGACATCTCGTATCATTCCAAAAATCTCATTTTCACTTTAGTGTTGGATTATGAGTAACAAATGTGAACAAATTTAGCAACACATAACACATGTTTTCAATGGGATACTGTACGTTACCTACTCAACATTGAGAAGTCAATGGTTTTATTTTTGAATGGTTTCTGATTGGGTTGTTCTAATATTTTATGTTAAATCATTTCCTTCCTAAATTTAGTCAACATTAGAAATTCAGTTTTTATTTTAGACCAAGTACCTAAAGCGAAAACTAAATTGGTGCCAATGAAGAGTCCAACGTCGAACTTGCTTATAGAGAAAACATATTTTTTAATAAAGGACTAAATACTTATTTTGTTAGCTTAACTACTATATACCGACCAATGGTTTCATTCCGGTGCAGCTTGAAACATCGCCTTTGCCAATTCCGCTCTCGTTCGTTGAAAAAACGCTACATTTATGTGGTTCTCAATGCAGTTAACTTTTTACGCTCGATATCACAGCATTTTTATTGATTAATAAAAATTATTAACTTCAGAAGCACGTTCCTAGTTCATTGAATATTTTGCAAGTAGAGTTCTCAAGTAAATTTGATTCTAATTTAGTTTGCAGATGTAAACATACGGGCCTAACATTTCCATTGTTTTAAAAAGCTTTTATACGGTATTAAACTAGCTGACTCACTGGCACTACCGAACCCGTACATTCATGGCCGCATGGAAATAAGCTATACTTATATCCCTATCCTGAGCTAGTGTTTTCCGATCATTCCCTGTATAATTTACTTCCATCAAATCATGGTTATTATTATTATCCCACCTCATTCTTGGCCACCATACTGGGAACTTTCCCTCTCGTTTTCCTACAAGGAGTTTTAATGCCCTTCTTTCGTTCCCTATTCGTTCCCAATAATAAAACAATACAGTAATAATAAAAAAATAATAATAAAAATAATAATGATAATAATGGGATGTATTAAAGGATGTGAAGAATGTAATTACCTGGGGATGAAAATTAACTTAAGATGTACCCAAGAAAATGACATAAAATATAGAATTAAAAAAGGCAGACCAGTAATAACAATGTTAAACGGAGTTTTATGGGATAAGAACATAAGAATAGATACCAAATTAGAAATTTATAAATCCATAATTCTAGTATGGACTTATAAATTAATTGATTTATTCTGTTAATGATGTGTTTACTCCCTAGTATAGAGTTTAACATTCCTATGGATTTTGCTTGCATTACTAATCATTTTTGCTATTTCTTTATTTGATGTTCCATCTTTCTCTATAATTGGTCCCAAATAACAGAAACTATCGCTCTTCTTTATCTTTACCCCATCAATATATGAGTCATCTGGGTCATTTGTTAAATGCTCTGTTTTGTTTTTGTTGATTTTCAAACCCCATTTCTGATATTATGTTGACAACTGATTACACATATAATTTGCACCTTCTCCATCCTGGGTTATAATTATCTGGTTCGGCAAAAAGTAAGATGTATATAGGCCTATCTTCTTTCTGTTAAATCTAGTCCCATTTTTGCACACTTACGTGACTATTCTTCTAAACAAATGTATATATATAAAACATTGTTGGTGGCATTGGACATCCTTGTAACATTCCTTTACTGGTTCCAAAATATTCTGATAAATGAGATGCCATTTTAGTTTGACATTTATTGTTCTTGTATATTTACGTAATGAGAAATAAAGTTAAAAAAATTAAAAAGCTTTGGGCACAGGAAGATGTTTTATTACATTGTAAACCTGTTTATAAATAATGATAATAGTAATATTAATATTATTATTATTATTATTATTATTATATTAATAATAAAATTAATAATAATAACAATAATAATACTTCCAAATAGTATGTTTTCTTTAAGAATGGGCACACAGAATAAATTAGAAAGCATTTTAACAATTAGAAAAATTTAATCTCACTGGGAATCGAACCTGTGACCTCTTGCATACGAATCAAGCCACTAATCACCGAGTTAAGCGTTCGCTACGTTGTTCTACTTGAAAAAAATGCTCTTCAAAAGAAGAAGGGAAACGTATTGTAGCTCTACCGTGCAATTAGTCTACTCGTGTGAATTACGCGTTAGAACATAAATTATTCGAGATCAAAGCTGACCCATTCATTTTGCTACTAAGTGTGTTTCTTTTTATCCTCTAAATATTTTATTGCATGCTCTAGTACAAAATTGAATAGTAGAGGGGATATTAGATCTCATTGGTTTAACCCATTGTGAATTTCAAAAATATCTGAAAACTGTTTGTCTACACGCACCCTACTCCCTTTGCCAATCAGACGCATTTGAATAAGCATGTCTTATTAAATCATTGGAGTATTATTAAATATTATAATATTAATATTAATATTAATATTAATAATAATAATTATTATTATTATTAAAATTATTATTTTCAATTATATCGTTTTCAATTATTTACAAAAACTATCATGAATATAATAATAATAATAATAAATAATAATAATAATAATAATATAATAATAATAATAATAATAAAATAATAATAATAATAAAATAATAATAATTATAAAAATAATAGTTTTAAAAAACTATAACTGCACGCTTTATTAGAAAACCGAACTCAAAAATGAAAAATAATTTTAATTTCCAACACGCTTGGGATAAATTTAAAGTGGTCAACAAAAAAATCATCACTAACACATATAGAATAAAACTAGAATTATCAACAAAAAGAAAATAATTTTACCATCAAAAGCGTGGGGTGCTGTATATCAATTAATATATTTGATAATAAACAGATATCGGTAATAGTAAAGTCTCTAAGAAGAAAACGTAAAAATCATAAAAAGCACCCCACTCTTTTGATGGTAAAATTATTTTATTTTTGTTGATAATTCTAGTTTTTATTCTATACGTGTTAGAGATGATTTTTTTGTTGACCACTTTAAATTTATCCCAAGCGTGTTGGAAATTAAAATTATTTTTCATTTTTGAGTTCGGTTTTCTAATAAAGCGTGCTGTTTTAGTTTTTTTATAACTATTATTTATTATTTTATTTTTTAGTTTTAATATTTTACAGAATAAGATAAAAATGTAAATATCTTTAAATTTCATACTAATGTACTATGAGCTAAAAGTGTTACTCTTCTAAAAAACTCCTCCCCAGCGGGATTCGAATCAGTGACCTATGGATTACTGAAATTACATATCACTAGTTTACTGCTATACCAACTGAGCTCTTACAACAATTGACTAAAAAGACGACAAGTCCGTAACATATTATACCAGTTTTAATTTTTTTTGATTTTCTGATGATTCTGGCCAGGAATTTAGAAATAAAATATGAAATTATTGTAGTGTCACGGGTCCTTTACAAGTATACAAAGTTTCAAGTCGGTCCAATGTCTCTAAGTGGGTGAAAATCGTGTTCAAAGATTCAGTTACATAAATACAAATACAGTTTTTTTGATTTTCTGATGGTTCTGGCCAGGATTTTAGAAAATAAATATGAAATTATAGTATTGTCACGGGTCCTTTACAAGTATACAAAATTTCAAGTCGATCCAATTATTTTAAGTGGGTGAAAAACGCGTTGAAAGATTCAGTTACATAGATAGATGGATAGATGGATAGATATATAGATACAGGTCAAGCTAATATAAAGCGTGTAAAAATAGTAATAATAATTATTATTATTTAATATTGGAAGATCAGAAAGGCCTTGAAGAATTTGAGTATTTGGAGTTGAAATTAAATATTATAGAGGATACACAAGAAAATTACATTAAGTACAGAATTAATAAAGGTACGGCAATGATAGCAATGTTGTATGGAATATCAAATTGCCAAAAAAGTACAATTACGTAACTCAGTAGTAAAATGTATCAATAATTATGGTGCTGAAACACCCTCCATGGTATCTTTACCTTGTCGTGGTGGAGTGTCTTGCGTGCTTAAATGATCCTGAGAGCTATGCCGGCGGTAGCATTGCTGCCAATATGGTTACCCATGCCGGACTGGTCGAAGGTGATAAGCCAGACGAAAGAGTCACGATCTCTCACCGTAAAAATACAACTGTCAAGAAATGCGGACATGGGTTCAATTGGGATAAAATTTTCCTGAGGTCAAATAGTCCCCCATTCGGTTCTCCGGGCGGGCACTACTTCAGGGAACCCATGCCAAAGGTTCAAACAAAGGGACATGTTCCCAGGAACATGGAATGTTAGGACTTTATACAACAGCGGGGCACTAGATATATTAACGCGGGAATTAGATAAATCGCCCTTGGATATAGTAGCTTTACAGGACGTTAGGTGGCCAGGAGAAGGTATTCAGAAATCAGGAAGCTTTGCATTTTACTACGGGGGTGCAGATAGACCTGCATTTGGAACGGTTTTTTTTAGTCAGAAGGAGGATCCTATCCGCTATCCGAGATATTATGTTTGTTAGTGATAGGATATCATACATAATTCTAAAGGATAAACAACATGATTTTATAATTGTAAATGTACATGCCCCCACAGAAGATAAAGATGACAAGATCAAGGATGAGTTCTGTAAAGAAATAGAATACGTATTTGATAGAATTTCACGATATAATATAACAATTGTCTTAGGAGATTTTAATGCAAAAGCGGGGTGGGAAGATATATTCAAACCAACAATAGGCAAATTCAGTCTTCATGAAGATAGTAACGACAATGGGGTTAGATTAGTCACCTTCGCCACATCAAAGAATCTCATTGTTAAGAGCACAACATTTCAGCATAAGGATATTCATAAATACACCTGGACGTCTCCAGATAGCGAAAATCGGAACCAAATAGATCATGTATTAGTGGACAAAAGCTGGCACAGTAGCATCATCGATGTTAGATCAGTTAAAGGGACAGACTGCAATTCGGATCACCATCTGATCAGGGTGAAAATCAGTCAACGGCTATCGCTTTTGAGAGGAACAAACGCTAAAGATGATTCTGTAATAGTTGAATTAAAAAAAACTTGAACAATGATGAAATGCGGCAAGAATACCAAATCAAAATTGCTAATAGATTTGAAGTACTGGAATCTTCAGATGGCAATGTGGCAAACGAAGAAGAAACTGATATAAATAAAGAATGGGAGGCTATAAGAGATACTATCAAATAGTCAGCATCAGAAAGCATTGGTTGTTTAAAAAAGAGGCAAAACAAGAAATGGTTGGAGGAATGTGCCGACATTGTAAAGAAAAGAAAGCTAGCAAGAATGAAATGGTTACACGAGCTAAATGAGGTAAATTTAGAGCAATTGGTTAGTATTAGATGGGAAACCACCAAGTTACTAAAGAGTCAAAAGAGGGAATATTTTGAGAGAGAAGATTAATGATCATGAAATGAACGCAAAAAATAGGAACATTATTGAATTCGATCAGGGAATTAGTATAGAGAGGAAAGGTTTTCAGGCTAGAACAAACATAATTCGGATTGAAAATGGGGATATGATTACAGATTCCAGGAGTATATTAAATAGATGGAAAATTTACTTTAATCAGTTATTAAATGTACATACAGAACAGGACATTGAGGAGGATAATTTACAGACAGCAGAAATGCTAGTCGCAGAACCAAGAGCATTAGAGGTTGAAATGTCGATTGAAAAATTGAAGATTTATAAAACATTAGGTTCAGATGAGATCCCAGCAGAACTGATAAAATCAGGGGGAGAAAAATTGATGGACAAGATAGGCTGATTGCTTTGTATGATTTGGGAAAAAGAAGCTCTTCCAGATGAATGGAAAGAATCAATTATCGTACCAATTTATAAGAAAGGAGATAAAACTGATTGCAACAAATACAGGGGCATCTCATTACTTTCAACTTCGTACAAAATTCTTACAAATATATTAGTCAGCAGACTTACTCCCTATATTGATGACATTCTAGGAGATCATCAATGTGGATTTAGAACAAACAGGTCTACAACAGATCAGATTTGTAGTATAAGTCAGATTTTAAAAGAAATGGGAATGTAATGGTACTGTACATCAACTATACGTAGACTTCAAAAGAAGCATATGATTCAATTAAGATGGACAAGTTATATAGTATCTTGCTGGAGTTCGGAATTCCTAAAAAGTTAGTTAGACTTACACGAATGTGTCTAAATGGCTCAAAGAGTAGGGTGCGTGTAGGCAAATAGTTTTCGGATACTTTTGAAATCCTAAATGGGTTGAAGCAAGGAGATGCACTATCTCCTCTACTATTTAATTTTGTACTAGAGCATGCCATTAAATCTTTAGAGAATGAGGACGGCTTACAACTCAATGGTATTAATAAGCTGTTAGTTTATGCTGATGATGTAGTACTATTGGCCGATAGCGAGGAGATACTAAAGGACAATACGCACACCCTATTGAGTAACACTAAAAAATTAGGACTGCAAATAAATATCAATAAAACTAAATATATGGTCACACGTAGAAATATATTATATAATGTAAATGGACAGCTAATGACAAATGAGGGGAATTTTGAGGAAGTGACTGAATTCAAATACCTAGAACAATAATCACAAATAGGAATGAGATGCACATAGAAATTAAACATAGGCTCAATTCTGGAAATGCTTGCTATTATGCATTGCAGAGACTCTTGATGTCCCAACTCCTTTCAAAAAACATTAAACTGAAAATATATAAAACTATTATTCTACCAGTTATAACATATGGATGAGAAACATGGACTCATACTTTAAGGGAGGAAAGGAGATTACAAGTATTCGAGAATAAAGTACTTAGGAAAATTTTTGGACCAAAGAGAGATGAACAAACAGGTGGATGGAGAAGACTACATAACAATGAACTACATGGTCTTTATAGAAAGTCAGATATACTACGAACAGTTAAGTCTCGTAGACTGCGATGGGCAGGACATGTTGCACGTATGAGGAATGAAAGACTTGCATGGAAGCTTCTTGTAGGAAAGCCAGAAGGAAAACGTCCAGTTGGTAGACCAAGAATGAGGTGGGAGAATAACATTAACTGTGATTTGAGGGAAGTAGATTATACAGGGAATGATTGGAAAACATTAGCTCAGGATAGGAATGTATGGATAGCTAATGTCCGCGCCCATGAACCTACGGGTTCGATATTGCCAGTGAGTAAGTAAGTGCTGAAACACGGAACATTTATTTAAAAATTACAATTAAAACTCATGTCAATTAAAATTAATGTTTGACGAGGTCAGGGAGGAGCTCAAAATTAAAAAAAATGGAAATAATGTTATATGGAAAAAAAAAAGTGAATTAGGTACTGGAATGGCTGATATTAGCAACAGAATTGATATGGTCACGTAAGAAGAATCCAAGTAGATAAAGTTACCTGGAAGAGTGTTAGAAGTTTGTCTGCCTAAAAGAAGAAAGAAAGAAAAGGCTCCCAATTCAAGAATACGAGTTATAATGACAGGAATTATTAAAAGAGTAGTAGACAATCTAGAATGGATGAGATAGGGAAGAGTGGAAATTAAAAATAAAACTTTCGGCGCAAATAGATGTACAAGCATTGTAAATATGTAGGCCTATATAAATAAATGTAATAATAATAATAATTATTATTATTAATTAGCAATATAATTTGCATAATTACACTAGTCTGCAGGATATCAGATGACTGGAAACTAATATGAGGTGTTAGTTCATTTTTTATGCTGATTCCAGAACTGTTCTCAGTTTTCTTCTATCGCGTGCAGTTTTTTCACAATTACCTAATCTGTTTTCAAATATTTATTGGTGAGAGCATAATATGTGCCAGAGGGTAATGACTATTGTTGGAGGGAAATTTGTCCGTTCAGGCCTGCAAGCCTTTAGGATGGCACGACTGCTGCTGATGAGGTTGTTATTGGGTGGCCTTGGAAATGTTGTTCAACTCACACACTTGCATTATGAATGCTGTTTTCATTTTATCTCTCTAGTGTGACTGCAAGTATGACAATGTCTACACGCAAGTGTGTGAACAATCCTAACGTTTTCTGCTATATTTGTGGAAATTAAACAGTGCTTAAGCAAAGAACGGATATTACAAATTTTGTGAAAAAAAGCTTACTATGCTTATTTTAAAGCGAAACTTGGTAACCAGGATAAGGCGTGGGCGCCAAAGAAAATCTGCCGCTGTTGCGTTGAGAGGTTAAGATTGTTGACAAAAGGGAAGTAAACTTGCATGCCGTTTGCGATTCCTATGGTATGTAGGGTGTCTAATGACCACCTTAATAACTGTTACTTCTGTTTGCTTAATGTTCAGGGGCGCAATTAAAAAAAATAAGAATCGAATTTTATATCCAAGGATCCCTTCTGCCATTAGGACAGTTCCACATGGAGAAGAGCTGCCTGTTCCTTTTTCTCCAGCTGCTTTTAGAGAACCTGACAGTAGACGATGTTGAAAGTGAACTTGGTGCAAACACTGACAACGATACTGATGATGCATATCAGCCTGAAAACGGCTTTACTCCTCAATGGTTCTCTCAAAGTGACCTTCATATTCTAGTTCGTGATCTGAATTTGCAAAAGGAATCTGCAGAACTACTTGCCTCACGGCTTAAAAGTAAGAATCTTCTGGAACCAGGATCACGTTACTCATGGTACAGACACAGAGAGAAGAAAAACTAAGCACTTTATTCTGACAGAATTATTTCTTGGTTTACTGCAATAACATACACGAGTTAATGCACTTCTATGACATTAAGCATGAACCTTCTCAGTAGAGACTTCTTATAGACTCATCAAAGAGGATTCTCAAAAGTGTGTTACTGCAAAATGGGAATATGTATGGGTATATTCCTGTTGCCCATTCAGTTCAGATGAAGGAGACATTCGAGAACATGAAGTTGCTATTAATAAGTATCCAGTATGAGGGACACACGTGGCTAATTTGCAGTGACTTTAAAGTTACGGCAACAAGCTGGTTTCACAAAAATGCCATGCTTTCTATGTGAATGAGACAGTCGGGCAAAGCAAGACCATTGTAGTGTGAAAGTTTCGCCATAGTGGAAAAATGTTGTGCATGGAACTAAAAACATCCTACATGAATCACATGTAGACCCTCAAAAAGTCCCGATTTCACTACTACACATCAAATTAGGTTTAATGAAGCTGTTTGTAAGGGCTCTACCACAGGATGGACCTTGTTTTAAGTACCTTTGTAAGATATTTCCGTCCATCACACGTGAAAAATTGAAAGCTGGAATTTTTATTGACCCATAAATAAAGAAACTGATGAAGGATGAAGATTAAAAGAAAAACAACGAATGAGAGAGAAAAAGAAGCATGGGCCACTTTCCGATCTGTTACTGAAAACTTTCCATGGAATAACAAAGATCCTAATTACAAGGCAATTGTGGAAAATATGTTTGAAAATTTCAAAATGTTGAGTTGTAACATGAGTGTGAAAGTTAACATTCTATGTTCCCACATCGATGATTTTCCCAAAATCTGGGACATTATAATGAAGAGCAAGGTGAATGTTTTCATCAGGATATTGAAGAGAAGAAGATGAGGCATCAGGGAACATGGAATGAAAATATGATGGCCGACTACTGTTGGATGTTGAAGAGAGAGACTAAAAATGGAGGAAATTCAAGGAAGTCAAAGAAGAGAAGGTTTCATAATTAATGGAAAACCATTTGCTTTCTGTTTTGTTACAAGGTTGTCACGAAATTATTAGGACAGTTATTTACAGTATTTTTAACAAAAAAATATGTTGTGTAATGAAGCTTGAATATATTTGCGTTTATGGTAGTTAAAATCGTGAAAATGTAAATTCTCATTTTATGTAAAAACCTGACGTGATAGACAAAAATGGAAATAGTTTCTGAAATCAGTATAAACTTTATTTAAAAACGCCTATTTTAAATAAATCATCTGAGAAAAAGTTTTAAAATACAGACTTGTGTTATCATCAACAATTATAATTATTACTGCTATTGTCATTACTATTTTCATTAGTATATCACAATTATCTTATTTATCATTGTTATCATTCTTATCATCACTATTATGATGATGATTATTATTATTATTATTATCATTATTATTATTATTACGAATATTCCACAATACAGTGTTTCTCATTCAACCCAAAGTGATTTGTCGCCAGAGGTTTCTGTCTAGAGCATCTTCTTCTCTCAAATATGTAACTTCCATGCTTCTCCTCACTCCATCCATCCAACGTTCTCTAAGTCTATTATTATTATTGTTATTATTATTATTACTATTATTATTATTATTACTATTATTATTACTATTATTATTATTACTACTATTCTTATTATTATTATTATTACTACTGTTGTCTTAAAGTAGGAATGTGTTTCCATATTTGCATAAATATTGATTGATAAAGTTTACCAGTAGAAAAAGACATTGCATGAAATGTCATACCGAAGATACGTAGCATCTTAAAGAAGAATGACATCCAGGTGATATTAAAATGCATGCCATAGAATGACATCTGAGATGGACAAACGGTTGCAATGATTTCGATGGGGAATGAAGTGGGTGCTTTTTGCTCCGGCTAGACCCAGGCTGAGCTCTCTCTTTCATGCAGCCGGCCCAGCTTTTAGATGCAGCCTGCCATACACTGGAAAGGAGCCAACATCCAGGTTTCCTCAGTGCGAGTATGATAATCCAATACTTTGAGTAACATTCACTTGAGAATCCTAGGAAATCTTTACGTTTAACTATACTTTAAATTTCAAGGTTTAGAGTTACATCGTTCAGTACATGGTTGATGACTAAATTTTATAAAATTCATTCTTTGAAACACGGCTTTTACTATATAAGGGTAATGCGTCCACCTCTCAATCAGAGATTCAATATTTCTACTGCGTTATGGTAATATATATATATATATATATATATATGGCACGCCGTAGCGTGGTTGTTAAGGCATTGCGCTAGAAGCCGGATGGTCGAGGGTTCGAGTCCCGGTGGGGTCAGGATTTTTAAACTGACCCAAACCTTCTGGTGGCACTATGGCCCTCGGGTCGACTCAGCTCTAACGGAAATGTGTACCAGACGCTTGTTCTGGGGTAAAGATGGCCGTCACGCAGGGCTGACAACCCGGCTGACATCAAGTGCCGATTGTCCAGAAAAGTGGGAGCCTTAACCTCCTACTACCCCAAGGGCCTCCTGAGGCCTGTAGTGGGATAACTTTACATATATATATATATATTTATTTAGTGAGACAAATTCAAGGTCAAAGCTTTTAATCCCGACTATTATCGATGGAATCTTTCGGGCAATGCAAAATGAAAGAGTAATTCATGTGGAGTGGAAGTCCGAATCTGCCAGAGTTTTACTATACAAAAATTGATCTCGGTCTAGAATTTTTGGTCTGAATTAAACAAAAGTATTCCAAAATCGTGTATTTATTCTAAGAAGACACTGAAGATGTCTGATGAACGACTGGAACAAAATAACAGCAGAGTTCGCTAAAGCATTGATAGGAAACATGCCTAATCGCTTCAAGGCTATTATAAATAAATAGTAGTTTTAAAAAACTAAAACAACACACTTTATTAGAAACCGAACTAAAAAATGAAAAATAATTTTAATTTAATGGGATAAAATTAAAGTGGTCAACAAAAAAATCATCTACAACATATATAGAATAAAACTAGTTATCAACAAAAAGAAAATAATTTTACCATCAAAAGCGTGAAAATAAACAGATATTGGCAAAAGTAAAGTCTCTAAGAAGAAAATGTAAACATCTTAAAAAACACCCCACGTTTTTGATGGTAAAATGATTTTCTTTTTGTTGACAACTCTAGTTTTATTGTATATATGTTGGAGAAGATTCTTTTTTGTTGACCACTTTAATTTTATCCCAAGTGTGTTGGAAATTAAAATTATTTTTCATTTTTTAGTTCGGTTTTCTAATAAAGCGTGTTGTTTTAGTTTTTTTAAAACTATTATTTATTATTTATTTTTTGTTTTAATATTTTACAGAATAAGATAAAAATGTAAATATCTTCAAATTCGATACAATTGTAGTATGAGCTAAAAGTAATACTCTTCTAAAAAATCCTCCAAGCCGGATTTGAACCAGCGACCTACGGATTACTGAAATTATATACCACTACAGTTCACCGCTCTGCCAACTGAGCTCTTACAACGATTGACTAAAAAAGTCGAACAAGTCCGCAACCTATTCATTTGTTTGATTTTTAGATGATTCTGGCCAGGATTTTAGAAAATAAATATGAAATTATTGTATTGTCACGGTTCCTTTACATGTATAAAAAGTTGCAATTAGATCTAATGTTTCTAAGTGGGTGAAAATCGTGTTCAAAGATTCCGTTACATAGATACAAAGACACTTTTTTTGATTTTCTGATAATTCTGGCCAGGATTTTAGAAAAAAAATGAAATCATTGCATTGTCACGGGTCCGTTACAAGTATACAAAGTTTCAAGTCGATCCAATGATTATAAGTGGGTGAAAATCACATTGAAAATTCCGTTAGATAGATAAATAGATAGATAGATACAGGTCAAGCTAATATAAAGCGTGTAAAAACAAGAGTTACCCTACTCCGCATTAGTATGTTACATTTTGATGTGTAAGAATGTCAAATGTTTGTTTACAAAACAAACCGGAAATAGTGATATAACTTTATTACGATTTATTTTGTATTATTTTCAGATTATCATATGTTTAACTAGAAATTATTATTTTTATTCATTGATTAAAACTTAAGTGATTAAACACGCAAACTAAAATATATTTTGTTTCATAATTGTATAAAGCATTACGAGTAACAATTGTGTAATGTTAGTTATGTGAATTATAGAATTGCTCGTTTTTTTCCTCATCCTTTATGGGACTGAACATTCGCCTCAAGATTTTATTTTCGATTACACTTGGATTTTCCTTCCCTAAATGCATGTGGCCACGATCATCGTTACATACATCTTTAGCATTTATAATCTTAGACAAAAGCAGAGAAGATGTGTGACATTGAACCGAATAGTGACACGATTTTCCTGCTTTAAGTCGTTGTTAAATTTCTTCAGTTAAATATTTGAAAAAAAAAATTATGGACCGCTGTGGTCTCCGAAAAACTATATGAAAGTTTCAGTATTAAATCAGGAGTCAAACAAGGAGACCCTCTCTCAGCTATCTTACTCGGCTTAATCATTGAATATATATTTAAGAAAATGGAATTAAGGGGAAATATTACAACAAAACTCAAACAGTGTATAGCTTATGCAGATGATATACTGATTACAGCAAGAACCAGACAAGCGTTATGTGAAACCCTTACAAAATTGAAAGAGGATTCTAAAACATTTGGTCTAATAATAAATCAAGAAAAACAAAATATTAAAAATGTAGTAATCACAACAGAAAATCGAAAAATCTACAAATTGATGACATGCAAATTAACACAGTAGAATCATTTAAATACTTAGGTACCAAAGTAAATGGACAAAATGCATTAGAAGAGGAAATTAAGGAAAGATTGGTAAATGGTAATAAAGCTTATTTTGCAAATATAACCTTATTTGAAACAAATTAATATAAAAAACTGCAAACATAAGGTTATATAAAACACTAATAGTGCTTGTAAAACTTGGGTCCTAAAAAAAACAATAAAACAGAAATTGCCAATTTTTGAAAGAAAAACTTTTAAGAAGAATATTTGGACCAAATAGGAACTGATAACTGTTGGAGAATCAGAACAAATAACGAACTAAACAAATTAATTAAACATCCGAATATAGTAAACCATATAAGATCTCTCAGAACTGGTTGGCTTGGACCTTTGATAAGAATGGATGATCAGAGACCGGTCAAAAAACTCTACAAATGGAAACCTATAGGAGGCAGAGGTGTTGGAAAACCGAAGATCAGATGGGAGGATGACACAAAGAACGATCTAAAGAAAATGAAAGTGACTAATCTGAATATGACAAGAGACAGATTGGCATGGAGGAGGATTTTTGAGAAGGCCAAAACGTTCACTTTTAAAGTTGTCGTGCCTTAAGATGATGTTGAAACGGTCTCTGAATAACGCTATTCCCATGAGCACAGGGAGCCCGGGGTCGATTACCGATAGGGACAAGCTCCCTTAGTGAATTTTTTTCGGGTTTTTTCCCTCACATAAAAGACAAATATAGAGAAACTTAGGCATAAATAGTCCCCGAATACTATCTGGCCATTATAATCATCATATCAATATTTGCGATGTAATAGTGGCTACAGGTTCGCGGGTACAAACACGACCAGGTCAACGGATTATTTTTGACCATAAAATATCCGCACAGTATAAGAGGTGGCCGTAGCATTTAACTGGTTACTCAAGCAGGGAGGCTCTTAAATGTCGTTGTATGGTCAAAAATGTACGTATATGATCCAGAGTTAAAAATCTTCTTCTGTAAGTCCCGGGACGTGTGAGGCACTTTTATAAATACCTATGAATGTAGTGCCTACTAAGAATAAGAAAGTTACAATCAACTGAGAGAGGGACCACTACCTTAATAACTCCCAGAAATCCAATAAACATACAGCAAAAAACGGCCGAACGCAAACAGCATACCCCACCTCTAAGAAGTGAACGACCGGCGGACACAAGAACTCCAACAAGAAAATCACTAAGACTTCAGAATCTACCCGCAGAAAAGGAACTATTGAGAGGGGGAAGTTCGAAAAATACAGGTAAGACTAATGACAAGGGAACACAATAGGGTTTGTTGACAGTCGGTTCATGGAATATCGAAGGGTTAAAGCAAAAACTTTCAATGGACAGATGTGTAGAGTTTATTGAGACTTTTGATATATTAGCCCTAGGAGAAACATGGTTAAAAGCTAATGAATGCGTAAATCTATGTAATATGAAAGGTTATTTTAAGGGTAATCAAAAGAAGAGGAAAGAGAGGTAGATATCCAGGCGGTGTTGCCATTTTATATAAAGCTAACTTAGACCCATATATTAAAAAGGTAAATATTACTTTAAAAGAGGCAATTTGTATATATTACCATACAGAAAGAGCAGAAATGTGTCTGTTGTCTATTTATCGCCAACCACTGAATTCCAGGTATGCCAATCCAAATTTTTTCGTTGAATTGTCTGACTCGTTGGCAGAAATAAAAGATAGGTTTCCGGAAGCGAGAATAATAATTTTAGGGGACTTTAACTGTAGGATTGGGGAGGAAAATATCACTAAAAATCGGATGATAATGAAACACGAGGTGAGGGTAGGAGAAGCAAAGATAAGATTTTAAATTCAGAAGGAAACCAATTGTTAGCTTTTTGCGATGCATTTGAACTTGAAATTCTGAATGGTAAATATGGGGAAGATAAAAATGGAGAACTGACATTTATTAATAAAAATGGAAGTAGCGTAATCGATTATTCAATATGCACACAAGACATGATTCCAGTCCTAAGTAATTTCTGTTATAGTTTCCAGAATCGAATCACACCACTTCCCAAACAAACTTATTTTAAATATGAAAGGTATTAGTGAGACAGTTAATGATGAGGTGGCAACAATATTGCGGCCAATTATCCGTTTCAGGTGGATCGAGGATCTGAGAGAAGAATTTAACAGGAGTTTGGAAACGCTAATACAGGATCTGCAATTAAATGATCTTAGCGGGGAGGAAATTATTAAACTTTGACATAATGTTTTCAAAAAGCAGGGGAAAAATTCAAGGTTAAATACGCAATGAACCAGAAGGACAAAGGGTGGTACAATAATGCATGTAGAAAGAAGAAAAAAATTGTCGAAAGTAGTCTTTTAAAGTTTAGAAAAGAAAGCACAGATGAAAGCAGAAAAAAATATGCGCAAGAGAGAAAGGAATATAAAGACTTATTGGCAGAAACAAAACTAGCATGGCAAAATAAGAAATCCGAAGAAATGAGAGTCGCGACTGAAAGTGGGAACATTGCGGACATATGGAAAGCGATAAGGGAACTCAAAGTAAAGTCCATAAATCGGACAAGAATAACGCCCGGGGAATGGAGAAGTTACTTTGATAGGGTGCTGGGAAATGAGAGGTTAAGATATAATCAAGGAAATATAGTTGAGATCCCTGACCCAATTCATATTCAATTACTGGATCAGGATATTTCGAAAAATGAAGTGGTTTCTTCCATTAAATGTTTAAAGAATGGTAAAGCACCTGGAATTGATGGAATACCAGGGGAATTCTTGAAAAATATGATATCATCCAATAAATTATTAGACGTTTTGAAAACTGCGTTCAACAAAACTTTTTAATGGAGGAGATTATCCGGAAGCCTGGGCGACAGGTGTCATCCAACCGCTATACAAAGGGAAAGGTGGGGCACAGATACCAGAAAGTTATAGGGGAATTTGTCTCTTGTCAGTGTTCGGAAAAATATATTGTAAAGTACTTTACGAACGAATCAGACAATGGGCTAAAGAGAACAATAGGCTCTCAAAATATCAGGCAGGTTTTAGAGAAGGGTACTCCACGGTGGACAACCTATTTGTTCTGAGAACATTAATTGATGACAATCTGAAAATGAAGGGGGGTAAATTATTTTGTGCATTCATTGATTTTAAGATGGCATTTGATACTGTGGACCGAAGCGCACTTTGGGAAAAATTAAATCGGAAAGGATTGTCTCGTAAAATGATACATGCTTTAATGTCAATTTATAAATATGTTAAATTTTGTATAAAAGTAGACCAAGGGCACATTACAGAGAGCAGCGAAGCCAATCGGGGAGTGAGACAAGGTTGCACTTTATCACCAATGCTATTTAATCTATTCGTTGATGATATTGTAGACGTAATGCTAGAAGGAGAAATTGAGGCTCCGGAGATAGGAAATGTTAGAATCCCAGTCCTGTTGTATGCAGATGATTTAATTATCTGTTCCAAGACAATCAAGGGATTGCAAAGAGGTCTTGACCTACTGGAAATATACTGTAGGAATTGGGGATTGACTGTAAATGCTAGTAAGACAAAAAACAATGACATTTAAAAATGGGACGGTTTATGGTAGAACAGAGGAATGGAAATACAGAGATCAAGTTCTTCAAAACGTGAAACATTTCGAATATCTTGGTACGACGTTGAAAATGAAACGGAAAGTGGAAAAAAACACATTGATATAGCATTATTTAAAGGGAGGGGACAACTTAACAGTGTACTCGGTATTCTGGGTCGAGTGCCTGATATTCCAGTCAGCACATTAGAAAAAAATGTATGGAGCTATGGTCAGGCCAGTCATGCACTATAGTAGTGAGATTTGGGGTTTCCAAAGAACGGAAATACTAAATAAGGTATATACGCATTTTCTAAAGTATATTACAGGACTTAGTAAGGCCGTTTCTAACTGTGGAATTTTATATGAATTCGGGTCATTCCAGGACGATATTAACTGTAAAATTCGTGTACTCAAATACTGGTTGCGAGTAATCCAAGGTGAACAAACAATGCTTAGAGCAATTTGCTACGACCACCAAATTAAAAACATAGATGTTAAATTTTGGGCAGACGAGGTTAGGAGAGAACTCCAAAAGATTGGGTGGGCTGGATATGGGAAAAAGGGACTGAAAATCGCAAGAACGTGTGGAGAAAAAATAAGGAGGAGGTACTTAGATGTAAACCAACAAGATACCTTCGCCGAATGTACAGGAAAACGCTCACTGTGTTTACAAAGAGACCTAAAAACACGTCTGGGGAAAAGAATCGTTATATACTCAACCTAGGATTTAAGGAGAGATCAGGGCTTGCTTGGTTTAGGCTAGGGGCATGGAAATTTCTAAAAATTAGCGACGATCACGATATGCGAATATGTCCAATGTGCGGGAACTTTGAAGATGAGATACATATATTAGGAAAATGTAATGATTTAGAATATTGGAGACGTCAGTTATTACCGGAAAGATTTCTAAATTGAAATCGGGAAAGATTGGCATGCTACGAGTTATTGGTAAATCCAGAAAATTGGATAAACCTCGGTAAATTTCTGGACAAAACGCGAAAAATAAGGACAACACTCATTCATGAATAAATATATGTTATCAAAATGCAATACCATTAATTATTAACAATTATATATAAATTAATTAGTGTATAATGCTGTTGTGTTATTATTTAATTGTAATATTAATGTGTTTTCTTTATGTAATTGTAATGTTAATGTTTTTTTAGTGTATAATGCCATTGTGTTATTATTTAATTGTAATATTATTATTGTGTTTTCTTTATGTAATTGTAATGTTATTGCTATTGTGTTATTACTTAATTGTAATATTATTTTGTTTTCTTTATGTAATTGTAATGTTAATGTTTTTAGTGAATAATGCTATTGTGTTATTATTTAATGGTAATAGTTTTATTGTGTTTTCTTTATTTAATTGTAATGTTATTGCTGTATTTGTTTATTTTTCTTACACTAGTACCAATTATTACTTTATTGTAACGGACTGTCAACAGCACGTACGGCTTACTGCCCGTGCGACCCATATTTGTAAATAATATTGTAAATATCTTACTTTTTGTCTAATAAAGTCCTACTACTACTAAGAAAGTTACAAATTACACACAACGACAAAGAATTACTCGCAGGCTCGAAATGTATCAATAACTATGATTTCGGACTCGCAGAAGACGAAAATATTAGTTTTTTCCAATCGCCTAACCGGAGTCAGATATTTCGACGACAACCTTCAGCAGAAGTGTTCGTTTCCGTGAGAGTCGCAGGCGCTATTATCTCTCAAACTGGCCACCCTTACTTTTCTTTTGCGCGGTTTTATTGCTCTTAGGGATTATTAAACCCTCAGGAATACAAAGGTATACAAAATTTCCTGATTGCCACTCTCAAATACGCGAAGTATTGGCTTGTAATACCTCGTTCTGTGCAGATCGTCTTACATTACATCATTGTGAAGTGTCGATATATGCATTATTGTGTATCATTATAAAGAAATCGAATTAAAACAATATACTATAATATATTTTAATACGTAAGTTTTAGTGTTTTTATTATTTTGCAATGTCTCGCCGCTGTAAAAATTCTCGTAATTTATTTTGTTAAGTATGTGGAGAGTATTGTACAAAATCTCAGCGCAGAACTAGTTATAAAGGCGTACAATTTATATTTCGGGAACTACAGTAAATTTGGAGATATTGATAAATATTGGGACCCCAATTTATGCTGTTCAAACTGCCAAAGGATTTTAATAGGGTGGTTAAAAGGTTCGCATTCGTGCATGCCATTTGCCATTCCAATGTTGTGGATGGAACCTACGGACCACATCACTGACTTTATTCCTGTATGATCAATATATCTGGTTTTCACTTAACATAATAAGAATTCTCTTCAGTATCCAAATTTGCAGTCTAATCATGCGACCTGTTAAAACATAGTGATTCTTCACCTAAACTGGGTGACGTGAGTGATGAACAGGGCGAAAGGTTCCATGAAGACATTTCAGAAATGGAAAGGCGTTATAAAGGGAAATCAGTGACCAACATGCTTGCTGATTACTGCTGGCAACTTATCACAGACGTTTCAGAGCCATCTTATCGGCGTAAGTCATCCAGGAAGAAGTTTTGAAAGGTGAGATTTTCGCTACAATTTAAGCATGCGTTGTAACGTAACTACTTATTTATCCTTCTTAGAAAAATAAATTAATTTTTGGACCTTATATGATTTGGTTTTACATATATATATCGATTGCTTCTAGCAATTTTATTGCAAAAAACATTGAAACTACGTGCAGATAAGCAATAATATGCGAAATATAACGAAAAACGTTCAACACGTGCTCGCAAAAAAAATATTCGGTGATAGAGAAAAACGGACTTCAAATTCGAAATCGGCGCATGCCAATTACCTAAAATCACCTATTTTCAGTTCTGCGAGCGACAAAAATTCAAATTTCTTGTTGTGTGTTATCAAAACATATAAACGTAACTAGTTACCACTGAATGCGCAAAGCCTTTGCTCAAAGCTGTTTGATCTAAATGTAACAGTCGCTATAAATACAAAAATTATATAAATCTTATATATAAAAATTAATGTTTGTTTGTTTGTTTGTTCGTAGTTTATGCGCGGCCATACCGTTGATCCGATTGTGATGGGGTTTTTTTGCAAAATGTTCAGGAGATTACCGGCATGAACATAGGCTATAAAAGAGTTGTAATACTTAACTCCTACACCCTTAAAAATCGCCCTTTGTAGTGGAAAACGTTAAAAAAGTAGCTCTTTGGACTCTTAAATGGCTTACGCTGCCTAAACCATAAGAAATACACAAAACTAATGTACACAGAATTGACTATCTCAAAAAGTTCTACAAAATAATCCGCGACAGCATATGTTCATCTCTTACGGATAACTCACAATAACCATTTTTGTCTTTCATTGTTACCAAGAGAGTAATACCCATTCGGGTGAACCTTTCATCTTTATTATTGATACCAAGAGTCCCGCGCCGTAGCCGAGTGGTTAAGGCGAGAAGTCTTGGCGCAGAACCACGGGACTTACGCTGGTTAGAGACTCCATGGGGGAATAATTTTTTCTTCATAGAATTTCGGCCAGTATGGGACCGGTGCACAGTGGGCCAGAAATGAAATATAGCTGGAAAAAAATGTATTTTCACTCACCCTCAACAACTTATCTTTTTTTTTCACTCTAATATAATTGTTATATGACGGTTCTTAACTTATCTGCAAAGGAGGGTACAATTCAAATCTTTATGAAGACAATATAAACTTCGGAATATGCCGATGGTTAAGAACTCATCTGGTCTATATCCCAGTTGTGTTATTAGAGTTGTGTGTTCAAGTTCTGTGAGCTATTCTTCTTATTCTATATGGATACTTCACCTCAAGGTTTGTAATTTTATTGATATATTTAATGTATTTTCTATATAAGAGGATATTATGTTAAATACATGTGGAATCATACCTTCCATGCACTAAAACAATTACACAATCATCTTATTTTAAATTGTGCTACAAAGAAAACAGTTCTGACCAGCAGTATACATTTTAGTTATAATATAGAGTGGTTTATGGACTTTAATTCCCGCACAATAACATGTGTGCAAATTATGGCGATTTTTTAATTAGCTTTCTCACTAAAGGTGTTGGCAAGCAACTGAGGATTGCCGTTGTGCGCAGAGAATAAATGTTTGATTTAATATGGACAAAATTTTAGATAGAGGCAATATGTTATCAATTATTAAACAAATTAGCGGTATTGTGATCTTAGTAGAATGTTTTAAATGATATTAAAAATCAACATTTTTTTTTGAAAAGCGATTTTCTCAAACGTGCGAAGTTGTGCGCGAGAAAAAAAGGTCTAATGAAATATTCTGATTGCCTAGGAGTGGATGTTAAATTTCCCGTTAAGAAGCATTAATTTAGAACAATGACAGTCGTTAGAAAATTTTATAACATCAGTTTATGGAATTGGAAGACCCAAAATAACTTTCGAAGGGGCTGGAATAAAAGATATGTTCACTTAAGCAGGAATTCTCTCGCGATGAACTTCCTCTTGCAACAGAAATATCACTTTGGTCATATGGTAAACGGGATACTGCTGATGTTTTAAAAGGTATTACTAAAAAAAACACAAAAAATAGCTTCAAAATAAAAATAAACGTTACAAATCACCCCGCTTAACTCCCCTATTCTCTATGTCGAACGAAGCATTGTCTTTTTTGACAATAAAATATCAACATGTCGATATATTAACATGAGACTAGGTGTCAAAAAGAGAGGTTGTGATATTTTATCCACCTTTATAATGCTTCTAGGGAAGCAAATTTGTTATGCAATCTCTCCCAAGACGGACATTTGAGCAGAAATAAGACTTTTTCTTTGTTTTTATTCCAGCCTCTTCGATAGATATTTTGGATCCTACAATTCCATAAGCAGAAGGAACAGGATTTTCCAACGACTATCAGTGTTCTAAATTCTTAATAACGGGAAAGTTTACATTTACTTTTAGCCAATCAGAATATTTCAGTAGAAATCTAACTTATTTTCTCTCGCACAACTTCATATGTTTTAGAAAATCGCTTTTAAAAATGTATTAAAATTGTTTTAAAAACATTATTCGAATATCCCCCAACTCTAATTTATTAATAGGGGATCACGTATTGCCTCTATCGATCACTTTTCTTCATATATTAAATCAAACAAATCTCTGCGCGCGAAGATAGGTCTCAGCTGCCGGGCCGCCTCCTCTAATAAAAAAGCTAGTCACAAAAGAACGCAATAATTTGCACACATGTTATTGTGCGGGAATTGAAGTCCATACATCACTCTATATTGTAACTAAAATTTGCACAACTGTTCAGAACTGTCTTTTTCGTAGCTCATTTTAAAGTAAAACGATTGTGTCAATTTTTTAGTGTTTCGAAGGTATGATTCCACGTGTATTTAACACAATATCTGGTTGTATAGAAACATGTTAAATATATCAATGAAAAGTACAAACCTTGAGGTAAAGTATCCCTTGAGGTAAAGTATGCATATAGAATAAGAATAACTCACTGAACTTTAATGCAAAACGTATTTATTTCTATAGCTCGTTACACAACTGGTATGCGTACCAGATGAGTTCTTAACTATCGACAGCTTCCGATGTTTATATTGTCTACATAAATTTTAGAATTCTACTCTGCTTTGCAGATAAGTGAAGAACAGTCATCTGGCAATAATTTTAGAGTGAATAAAGATGAATTGGCGATAGTTAGTAAAATAATTTTTTCCAGCTAGATTTAGTATCTGTGCGGTGCCCACCCAGCAACGTGAGGCATTAACACATGTGGATGTGAGGCCAACAGCCGGCTGGTCAGCCAAAAGCCTGTCGCTCTTTGAGGTTTTTTTATACCAAGAAGATCGGGATAAGAAAATTCCCTGGCAAGCGTGCTCTGTCTTACCGTTCATCCGATTGAGATGGAGCTTGTTGTAAAATGTTCAGGAGATTCCAGGAATGAACATAGGCTATAAGAGAGTTGTAATACTCAACCACTTCACCCCTAAAAATCACTATTTGTAGTGAAAAACGTGAAATAAAGTCCCAATTTTGACGCATAAATGGCTTACGGTGCCTAAACCATAACAAATACACAAATTGATGTACACAGAATTGAACATCTAAAAAAACTACAAAAAAAAGTAGAGTATAACAGCGCATGGCTGGTGGTAAATAAAAAACACAAACATTTATTTAGGAGTAGCAGCGCACGCCGGGTATTAGCTAGTTTAATATATAATAAGTCCACCGATGTGGTCTCGAGGTAGTGTGCTGCCTTGTCACGCAGCGGGCCCGGGTTCGATCCCCGGTCGGGGCAGTTTTTCTGGGTGAGGTTTTTATCGGGGTTTTTCCTCACCTGTAAGACAAATGTCAGGAAAACTTTAAGGCCCGAACGGTCCCCGAAATCATATGGCCATCATCATCATCATCCTTATCATCATCATTATCACCATCTTTCACAGGTGTGGAAGGCAACGGGAAGCTACCGCACCTACACAATTCCCTAGTAAAGCTGCAAGCATAGCATGAAAATGCTATGATTGCAGTGAAGGACCTGCCTTCGGGCAGAATTACTATGGATGGATATATAATAAGAAGGTAGAGTATTATTATTAAAAGGAATAATGTAATAATAATCAAACAATTGTACAACATAGATTTAGAAGAACAATTAATATTTCATTTTGTTGAATTGCTATTGCAGACTTTAGATATGGTTGTTACATAATCTATGTTCGTAATATGCAGTATGAGACTGATTATACTTTGTGAGAAATTTTGATTCAAATAAAAGAGAAAGTTATTTCACCTAGTTGTGTGGAAAGGAATTTTATTAGTATTAAATTTATAATGACTTATTTTAAAAGAGATGAGGAACTATTGCTGTAGACTATAGTTGCGACAATCTGGAATAGTAAAGGTTCATCCAGAGGAGAAAGCAATGGATTTAAATAAACATATTTTTATTGTCTATTACTTTACTGAAGCACACAATTGCGTGAGATAAATTTTAGTACTGTCCCGCGCCGTAGCCGAGTGGTTAAGGCAGGAAGCCTTGGCGCTGAGCTACGGGACTTGCGCTGGTTCGAGTCTCCATGGGGGAAGAAATTTTCTCATGGTATTTCGGCCAGTATGGGACCGGTGCCCACCCAGCATCGTGAGGCAATTGGGTAGCTACAATAAGTAGCGGCTCCAGGTTGAGGAAACCAGCTATAACGGCTGGGGGACTCGACATGCTGACCACATGTCACCCCAACACTGGCTGATGATCATCTACCTCTGTGAATGACACATGTGGATGTGAGGCCAGCAGCCGGCTGGTAGGCTAAGGGCCCTCTAGGCCTGTCGCGCCAGGAGTTCAAATTTTAGTACTCCTTCTACAACATTTCAAGACATTGTAAGTTTAGTGAATAATAGAATCAGTAGAAATATTACATTTTATAATTTGAACTGTAAAGATTAATGAAACGAATATTTACATTGTGGAGAATGGCGAATCTAAAGCACTTGAGGAAAAAAATCATATTTCATAGTATATATAAAATATATTTCAAAAAATATTTTGATATTTCGGCATACTTAAGCATTTAACGATAGTTTACAGATAGGCTATTTACAAACGATTATATTGTTTTGCTGGACTTACAACCATTAAAAACAAGTTTGCTAATAGGAAACGACATTTGAAAAAATAAAATGAGTATGGTATAGGTAGGACCGGAAGGAGTTAATAACAATCGGAGGGTGGGTATTTCCAACCCTCCCTCTCGAACCACTTTTGTTCTATAGTGCTAGTTAGTTATGTAACACTGAGATACAGATTAAGTGTGTATTGCTAAATTCAGTTTTTATTTTATTGATTACTGAATACTTTTTGGTTTAAATTCTTTAAAGCTAATTAAGTAAATGCAATTAAACGTTTTATCTACTTTTAATTTTATAGTTATTAATACTATGTCTTTTAAAATGAAAGTTCATTATTTTCCTCTCCGTGTAACAATTCAATGATTATATATATATATATATATATATATATGGTATGATAAGAAAAATAAATGCCTGGACGGGATTCGAACCCGGATTCTTTGAGTCTGTACCTCAGCCGTGGATATCCATTACACCTCCGAGGCGAATCACAATTCAAAACACTACGTTTTTTCATTATATATGTATATATACTCTCCATTAGTACTAGATGTCGCGAGAACACTGTCTTCACTGCCATCTAGTATGAGATGACTATATCAAGTAAAGCAAAATTAAAGAGAATATTTATTTTACTTTTATAGCAGTTGACGCTTTATCGATGTTATTAATTAACTCTGAAACATTGAGCAATGCAAGCTTTTTAGAAAAGATATGGTATGATAAGAAAAATAAGATGCACCTGGAACGGGGGACGATGTATATACAATCTACGGGTTTTTAAAGCTGTACTGCCGTCTTCCCGTGACCAAACCTCCAAAGACTGTATGGCCTTGGGTCAATCTATCGATGCTTATGTGTCCTCTAGATTGCATTACCGTCTTCATGTTTGCATTCCATGGTGGGTAATGGAGTCTCCTCTTTTTCTTCTTTCTGTTCTGGGTTTGCCACTTCATCATAGTTTGCTTCGGCCATCTCTCATCTTCCATTCTTAAAACATGTCCAAACCACTTTAATTCCTTCTCCTCAATTCTTTCAATTATGCTTTCTTCTGCTTCCATATATATATATATATATATATATATATACACAGGGTATTAATGAATAACACCGACAAACTTTCAGGTATTGTACAGGAGATTCAGACGAAAAAATTGTTATAAGGAACTTGGGGGGTGTGAAGCCAAATTTTTGTAAACTGGACATTTGTACTATTTATTAAACAATTATGCAAACTATGAATATGGTTTTTCTTGGTAATACTTCACTTCTGCTCCTACAGTAGGATAGCCATAGTTTTAATTGCAAATATAGCAGCATTTTCAAAATTTTGAGCCATGTTTTTACGGACATTTCGTCTTTCGGTAAGAGCCAGTGCTTCACCGAAAGTCTTTATTTCGTGCTCTGTCTTGCAATCATACGAATTAGATGTTTGGAAGTTCTGACGTCATTCGCAGTAATAGCTCAGTGGGTAGCATGCTTAACGCTGAATGTTGTAATGCTGGGTTAAAATCTGTCTTCTTTTATTTTTATTTTATTTTTTATTCAGGTGAGAATATTGCTTATGTAGTCACGTAAACGACTTTCTGGTACTCTGTTTAAGCACAAGTATTTATTTAGAATTAAACAAATTGCGTGATTTGTTTACGTGAAATACACAAGTAAAATTTATTTTTAAAATACTGTACATTTAGTCTGTTCATATCAACTCCTTATGCGCGTGCCCGTGATACTAACGGCTGATACCATTCTATTTTACTTTTGTTTTTAATCGTATAGGAGGAACATTGTTTACATTGCACAGTGATCCATAATGGGAAAAAATCGGCAAAAATTTGGAAGTCACTCTTTGGGCTCCAAATTATTCCACATATGTAAGATTAACTCTAAGAGTACAAAATATCTGGGTCTGCATACTTGATGCGAGGGCCTTTAATTAAGTATATGCAAAGTGATTCGTTATGACTGATTTAAGAAAAAAAAATTGCGGATATATTTTGAAAAGTAGATTAATCTAGTCACAAAATATAGACTTATACATTTAGAATATAATAGTAATAAAAATGAATAAATGAATTAATATAAATATCCTCAACTCGTGTCCAACTCAGGGTCGGGCCTGTCAATGACAAGGGTGCAGGCCGACCTCGCCTGACGCACCATTACAGGGACATCCATCCATAGTAATTCTGCCCGAAGGCAAGTCCTTCACTGCAGTCATAGCATTTTCATGCTATGCTTGCAGCTTTACTAGGGAATTGTAGGTGTGGTAGCTTCCCGTTGCTATCCACACCGGTGAAGAATGATGATGATGAGATGATAAGGATGATGATGGCCATATGATTTCGGGGACCGTTTGGGCCTTAAAGTTTTCCTGACATTTGTCTTACAGGTGAGGAAAAACCCCGATAAAAACCTCACCCAGAAAAACTGCCCCGACCGGGGATCGAACCCGGGCCCGCTGCGTGACAAGGCAGCACGTTACCTCGAGACCACAGCGGTGGACTTACAGGGACAACTGAACGAAAAAAAAATAGTAATCATTATAATAATACTACTAATATATGAACTGGATATTTTAATGCAACTATACGCCAGGTTTTATGATCCAACAAATTCTGTAACTGCACATCTGCAAAAGATTCACTAAAAATCCTTACTAGGAGAACAACGTTCTTTACTTAAGAATACGATTAAATAACTGATTCATATTAGCATGCCTTTCTTTTGTTTGTGCTCTTATAATGAAATTTCCACTTTGTTTTCTGTTACAAATGATAACTTGTTCGTATTGATAATACTGCACAAGAAAATATAGTTTGAATGTCTATTCTAATTTTATATAAATCTTCAATTTACAATTACAAAAGTTCAAATATTTGATTGTGTTAATATTCATTCTCGTGTTTTGGTTTAAACGTGTGTTCCTCGATTTTTTAGTAGTGTACTTATTCTCAAATACTCATAATAATTGTATTCCCCTTAAAGTAAGAGCCCATATTTCGCATCCATATAATGTAACTGTGAGAATAACGGTTTTATGTATTTTCAGTTTAACGCTTTTAAAGAAGATGGGACGATAAGATTCCCAGTAATGCATAATAGATGTATTTCCAGAATTGAGCCTATATTTTATTTCTTTGTGCATACCAATACTAACTCACTGGCACTATCGAACCCGCAGATTCATGGCTCTCCATATATCCCTATCCTGAGCTAATATTTTCAAATCATCCCCTGTAGAATCTACTTCTCTCAAATCATAGTAACATTCTCCCACCTCATTCTTGGTCTACCAACTGGACGTTTTCCCTCTGGTTTTCCTACAAGGAGCTTCCATGCACATCTTTCATTCACCATTCGTGCTACATATCCTGTCCAACGCAGTCTATGAGACTTAACTATTCATATTTTATCTGGCTTCCTATAAAGACCATGTAGTTCACTGTTATGTTGGCTTCTCCATTCACCTGTCTCTTCTTCTCTCTTTGGTCCAAAAATGTTCCTAAAATTTTATTGTCAAATACTCGTAATATCCTTTCCTCCTTTAAAGAAGAGTCCATGTTTCGCATCCATGTAATACAACTGGTAGAATAATAGTTTTATATATTTTCAGTTTACCGTTTTCTGAAAGGAGTTGGGACGTCAAGAGTCTCTGTAATGCATAATAGCACACATTTTCCCGAATTGATCCTATGTTTAACCACTTTGTGCATCTCATTCCTATTTGTGATTATTATTCCCAAGTATTTGAATTCAGCCACTTCCACAAAATTTCGTTCATTTGTCATTAGCTGTCCATTTCCATTTTATAATGTATTTCTGTGTGTGGCCATATATATTTTTTTATTTAATATTTATTTCCAGTCACAATTGGTTAGTGTTACTCAATAGTGTGTGCGTGTTGGCCTTAAGTATCTCCTCGCTATCACCCAATATTACTACATCATCAGCATAAATTAATAACTTATTAATAACATTGAGTCGTAGGCCTTCTTCATCCTCTAAAGATTTGATGGCATACTTAGTACAAAATTAAATAGTAGAGGAGATAGTGCATCTCCTTTGCTTCAATCCACTGTGGATTTTAAAAGTATCCGAAAACTGTTTGCCAACACGCACCCTACTCTTTGTACCATTTAGACACATTCGTATAAGTCTAACTTTTTAGGTATTCCGAACTCCAGTAGGATACTATATGACTTCTCTCTCTTAATTGAATCGTATGCATTTTTGAAGTCTACGTATAGTTGATGTACAGTACCATTATAATTCGATTTATTTTCTAAAATCTGTCTTATACTAAAAATCTGATCAGTTGTAGACCTGTTTCTTCTAAATCCACATTGATGATCTCCTAGAATGTCATCAATTAAAGGAGTAATATATTTGTAAGAATTTTGCAAGAAGTTGAAAGTAGTGAGATGCCCCTGTAGTTGTTGCAATCAGTTTTATCCGTTTTCTTATAAATTGGTACAATAATCGATTCTTTCCATTCATCTGGAAGAGCTTCTTCTTTCCAAATCATATTAAGCAACCGGCGTATCTTGTCCATCAATTTTTATCTCCCTGATTTTATCAGTTCTGCTGGTATCTCATCTGATCCTGTTGCTTTGTAGATCTTCTATTTTCCTATCGCCATTTCAACCTCTAATGGACTTGTTTCTGCAACTAGCATTTCTGCTGTCTGTAAAATTATCCTCTTCAATATTCTGTTCTGTATGTACATTTAATAGCTGATTAAAATAACTTTTCCATCAATTTAATATACTTCTGAAATCTTCAATAATGTCCCCAATTTGATTCCTAATAATGTTTGTTCTTGCCTGAAACCCTTTCTTTCTCTACCCTAATTCCCAAACATAATTCTCTAATGTTCCTATTTTTTGTATTCACTTCAACATCATTAATTTTCTTTCTCTAATTCTCCATCTATTTTACTCTTAATAATCTGGTGGGTGTCTGTCTAATATTATCCAATTTCTCTAAATTTACCTCATTTGGCTCATGTAACCATTTCATTTTTGGCAGCTTTCTTTTCTTTACAATGTCGGTACATTCCTCATCAAACGATTTCTTGATTTGCCTCTTTTTTAAATAACCATTGCTTTCTCATGCTAGCAATTTATTACATATCTTATAGCCTCCCACTTTTTATTTATATCAGTTTTTTCCTCGTTTGCCACATTGTTATCTGGGGATTCCAGTACTTCAAATCTATTAGCAATTTTGATTTAGTATTCATGCCGCATGTAGTCAATTTTCAAGTTTCTGAATTCAATTTTTTGAGAAACAACTTTAGCGTTTGTTCCTCTCATAAGCGACAGCAGTTGTCTGATTTTCACCTGGAGAGGGGTTATTGTTGGGTAAAGAGGTAAAGATTGGAGTTAGTGACACTAGGAATACTGAAGGAGTTCTCCATGTGTGAGAACTTAGGTTGCTCAGGTTGGTATTCGGTAGAGTTGAGGTTCTTATCTCGGGATTCCACGAGGACTTCGTCGGGCAGAATTAATGTGCAAAGAGGTTCTGGTAAAAGTAGTTTATTCTTAACTTTTATACACTGCAAGTGATCGTCTATACGAAGTGAATTTATTTAACTGTCTTGACGAAGTGTTTTAGAGAAGTGACTTGATGTAATTTTCTATGAGCAGCAAGTTGATGAAATTATCTACGAGAAGTAAGTGACGAGGAGAAGCCTCTCTCGCCTATAGGTAAATTAGTTACTCCCACTACCTCGATCTAGTGGACCTAAGGTCTGTGCTTAGGCACATATAACGAAACATATAATTGGTTAATGCGCCCTCCTATTTTGATCCCGGGGGTGTTACAAATTTATTATTGGCGATTTACGCCTTCAGAGGTTGGACCTTTTTTCCCCGTGCTGGCTTCACGTACAGTCTGGTCACAAACATTAGCTAGGCTTGGGTTTTTTCTTCTTAGGCTTGGGTTTTTTCTTCTTAGGCTTGGGTTTTTTCCTAGGCTTCCGACGCTAGAAACTTGCCATCTGTTCCCACACTTTTTTGCTAACGTATGTTTGTGTCAGGGTAAAACCCCCGCTTGCACATTTAGCTAATGGGTTATGGTTATCACGCTAAATCAGTTAACTGGAGGCTTAGAAGATATCTCTACTCAATCTGTCGAGCAAAGGATTATTGTCATTAGTAAGTTATTATCATGTGTCAGCCACTTCCGTCTTCACAAAAGAAAGGGTTACATTACCTGAGTTGTCAATCCTCTCTAATAACTAATAATTTAATTACATTGATGCTGACTTCTTTGGATCATTTTATATGGCCTTTGCTCCTACATAATCAGGTTCTACTCGCTTTCCTGATCAATTTGAATATAAATATGATCTAAGTCCAGTAACTGCTTCATTAAATGATGTTATAATATCATCTGATTATTATTGCCGATAGGGATTTATTTAGATTTACACAGGAGGCTGTGTGAATGACTTGCCACATAATGCCCTATAATCAAATGGAAAAATCAAGGGATTTTTTCATTTGTTTATAATCCTCTCGCGTAATATAATGCTAGTATCATAGCTATAGTGGCCTTTAAAAAAAATGGCTATAATATTTTGGTTAGAGCACGTTAACCCTGAGAGTGTTGCCAGCACGTCAATTATGTTCAGATTGTAAACACTGATATGTATCCCTTTTACCTGGGTTCGTTCTTTGAGGTTAAATAGACTCACTTTCTGCAATATAGACACACATAAATATTCATAAAGAAAAAAAAGACACACCCTTAATATATATTTGGTGGTCTACTCAAACCATTCATGCTTATACAATTACCATTCAAAACTATTTAGTTGAATACCAGTATAGCATAAATTGCTCCTTCATGTGTAACTGTTTATTTTCAATTTAATTTACACCTTAATATCTACCTACATTATAATGTGCGTCTACAGCTTGGGAATTCATTTGCGATGAACCAGTTTTGTCTACTTCAAACCATATGTCGAATAATACTTCAGTTTTGTTAAATTTAATTTAAATTGAGTCGATAAGACTTATTTACATGGATCATATGTTTGCGATCAAAATACTAGAATATCGCGTTTAAGCAGCCGTGCTATCGTTATAAACAATTATTATTGATAGTATTACACCCTGATCTCATTTTTTCCCCCATAGGTATTACATACATACGAATTCATCATGATTATTAATCCATGAAATATTCATGTTTCTTAATATTTTATTCTCAACATATTTCGGCCCATTTACTTTGCCAAAGCATAGCTGTCATTACTCAGCCAAACGACGTTATTTTCTTAAGCGTGCAAAATCATTTCCTTCGAATACAGAATCGCATAGTATGTCACATTCGCTTCCACCAGCGACCATGACTTCATCTCATCTCATTATTAACATCGAATACAAATTCGCACAAATTGTCACATTCGCTTCCACCAGCGACCATGACTTCATCTCATCTCATTATTAACATCGAATACAAATTCGCACAAATTGTCACATTCGCTTCCACCAGCGACCATGACTTCATCTCATCTCATTATTAACATCGAATACAAATTCGCACAAATTGTCACATTCGCTTCCATCAGCGATCATGACTTCATCTCATCTCATTATTAACATCGAATACAAATTCTGTAAATATAATCAACAAATAAATTCCTCACGCTTTATAGGTTCACACCGCCACTCGGCCTTTCAATTAAGGTGCATTGAGCTTCACCCTGTCTCATTAGCTCCTATGTTTACGCTGTCTGATTGTTATTTTAGACAAAATAATCGTAATCATCATGATATTATTCGTATTCAGATTGTTGTACAAGTTTCTTCAATTACCTATATGTATTAAACAATGACAATGGCCTATCTGGGCTCATTTTAACATTTACTGGATTAAGTAGATACTGCAGCTTTCTGCTCGAGCGATTGGGTTAAAACATTTAAAAATATAGATCCATTCTCCATCGTTAAGTTCAAATCAACAATTTATTAATCGCCCTCAATCTTAGCTGAAAGTGGACATGCATGTGTTATGTATTCACACTAATTCAATTAATTATATCACATCCATCAATATGGGGGTATTATCATGATTAATATCTAAATCGACATTTCACTTTATTTTTTTTCGCAGTCATTGTGCCCTTTCCTCTCGCGATTAGCGTTTTAATCTAGGCCTATTTAATCACTTTATTAGTGTTATTTATTTTAATTACTGATTATATTTGGTATTTTACCATACAACATTTATTTATTTTTTTTTTCACTAATACTTTTCATTTATGTCCTAATCTCAGCTAGTATTGAGTTCGAATCCCGTGAAAACTGGTTCATGCATTTAAGTATAATTTATCAGGTCTTGTTTTTAATTTTGTTTGGGGATTATGTAGAGCTTATATGTTTGTACCTTTGTATGTTATATCAAAATTCTGTCGGTATATAACCACTTCCTTACCTGGGTACTGCATAATTTCAGCGTTTACATGGACATTTATCTCGTGCCCAAAATCACGGTAGTGCCTACCTGTGCACACAATACAATATAGTACAATGCAAGACATACATACATACGTAATATATCCATTCCGTTGTCATTCTTACGTGTAAAAATCTCTCCCTTTTTTTTTCGAGTGTCATTTTCACTGTCCGTCTATCTACCCTTAATACTATTAGTGTCTAATTTCACAGTCTGTTGACTCGCAAAGGCCTCCTGTACTATTATTATATACATATTTTGCGATACTACGCTCACACGCAAACAAACTCTGAACACTCGCATGGTAATTTATCGGGTCTTTACAGCCTCAATCTTATCCTTAGATTCACATATGATGACTAGACTTTTGTCAAAATTTTTCAAATGATTCTTACTTCTATCATCTATGTTAATATGCGCCACAGAATTACTAGCGATCTCTGGGTTCCCTAGTATCTCTATACGTGCATATGTTTTGTGATTAGCCGTCGTCCAAGAAACACTCTCCGACGCGTATGATTCATTTTCGGGGTTCCTATCCTTTTGACCTCTACTATTTATGTTCTTTGTGATGACACTTATTTCATCATTTAGTTTGCTGATTTCATTAGTCACTTTCTGTTCTATATTAGTGCCTAACTCATTAAATCTAGGCTCTACTATCATTTCGATCAATTCAGAGCGTTTATCCTGCTCTGCAATTTTCTGAGCTACTTGGGGCTTTAGTGTTTCTTGTTCGTGGGCTGGCTTTTGTACAAATAGACACATATAATTTACCCTTTTGTCCGAGTTCTCTACACTACAGAGCACATTCTTGTCGACTCGTTTTATTTCCCCTTGTAATTCCTCCTGTTTCTCCCCTAAGTTAGTTTGTAACGTTATTATACTATTGTTCATCTCTGTTCTCATTTGACTTATTACCCTGTTTTCTGTTTTCTCTGAGTCTTTAATAAGTTTTTGTTCCATTTTATTTATCTTTAGTTCTACACACGCTGACGATTCATTTATTTTCGCTTCTAGCATCTCTCTATCTTTTCTCATCTCATCCCTTAATGTTTCTTTCAACGTAAATACATCCTTTTCCCTGCTTATCTCCATCTGTCCTCTCCAAGTTTCAAGTTCCCGTTTCATATTCCTCTGCATTGCCTCTAAATCCATTTTCCTATTTCTATCTATCGTCTCTAAATCCATTTTCCTACTTCTATCTATCGTCTCTAAATCCATTTTCCTACTTCTATCCATCTCCTCTAAATCCATTTTCCTACTTCTATCCATCTCCTCTATTCTCGACATTAGCATTTCCATGTATTTCATGGTGTCGGTGCTTGGATTTCCCTTGTCCTCTACTTCCCCTCTAGCTTCTGCTCCTGCGTTGCTTTCACTACTTTCCCCTGTGCTCTGCTCTAAGTTCTCTCTGCCATCTTCGTTATCCTCTCCCATCCTTACGATTTCGTTCTCTCCTTCAATCAGTTGCCCACAAGCCTTCTCCCTAATCTCTTCGTGTTTCCTATCCATTTTTTTATCTTTATTTGCCTGCCTCTTTCTATTCCTACTTCTTAACAACATAAATACACACAGATATATGTAAAAAGTAAAGAAAATGCTTATTCTGCTGTTGTGTCACTTACTGCATCCTTCCTTCAGTCGCTGTCTTCTCGTTCCGCATCCAGGGTTGCCTGCTTGTTGCCATCATCTTCTCTGTCCTGGTTGCCTCGTGGTCGTGGGACTTAGTCGTTCTGCCGTTGATTTCTATTCGTGTGTTACTTTTACGACCTATTCTGCCCGCACGTTAGGGAGCCAATATGGAGAGGGGTTATTGTTGGGCAAAGAGGTAAAGATTGGATTTAGTGACACTAGGAATACTGAAGGAGTTCTCCATGTGTGAGAACTTAGGTTGCTCAGGTTGGTATTCGGTAGAGTTGAGGTTCTTATCTCGGGATTCCACGAGGACTTCGTCGGGCAGAATTAATGTGCAAAGAAGTTCTGGTAAAAGTAGTTTATTCTTAACTTTTATACACTGCAAGTGATCGTCTATACGAAGTGAATTTATTTAACTGTCTTGACGAAGTGTTTTAGAGAAGTGACTTGATGTAGTTTTCTACGAGCAGCAAGTTGATGAAATTATCTACGAGAAGTAAGTGACGAGGAGAAGCCTCTCTCGCCTATAGGTAAATTAGTTACTCCCACTACCTCGATCACGTGGACCTAAGGTCAGTGCTTAGGCACATATAACGAAACATATAATTGGTTAATGCGCCCTCCTATTTTGATCCCGGGGGTGTTACAAATTTATTATTGGCGATTTACGCCTTCAGAGGTTGGACCTTTTTTTCCCCGTGCTGGCTTCACGTACAGTCTGGTCACAAACATTAGCTAGGCTTGGGGTTTTTCTTCTTAGGCTTGGGTTTTTTCCTAGGCTTCCGACGCTAGAAACTTGCCATGTTCCCACACTTTTTTGCTAACGTATTTTGTGTCAGGGTAAAACCCCCGCTTGCACATTTAGCTAATGGGTTATGGTTATCACGCTAAATCAGTTAACTGGAGGCTTAGAAGATCTTTCTACTCAATCTGTCGAGCAAAGGATTATTGTCATTAGTAAGTTATTATCATGTGTCAGCCACTTCCGTCTTCACAAAAGAAAGGTTTACATTACCTGAGTTGTCAATCCTCTCTAATAACTAATAATTTGATTACATTGATGCTGACTTCTTTGGATCATTTTATACGGCCTTTGCTCCTACATAATCAGGTTCCACTCTCTTCCCTGATCAATTTGAATATAAATATGACCTAAGTCCAGTAACTGCTTCATTTAATTATGTAATAATTTTATCCGCTTATTATTGCCGATAGGGATTTATTTAGATTTACACGGGAGGCTGTATGAATGAATTGCCACACACCCTGACCAGGTCATGATGCGAATTGCAGCCTGTCCTTCTAAATGATCTAACATCGATAATACTACTAATACTATTTGTAATTATTGTTCCTATCTATTTGAGTTTAGTCACTTTCTCATATTTCCCTCATTTGTCACTAAGTGTCCATTCCCATTATATAATGTATTTCTATGTGTTATATTTAGCTTTATCCCTCCATGGTATCTTTACCTTGTCGTGGTGGAGTGGCTTGTGTGCTTAAATGATCCTGAGAGCTATGCCGGCGGTAGCATTGCTGCCGATAGGGTTACCCATGCCGGACTGGTCGAAGGTGATAAGCCAGACGAAATAAGTACCTTGGTCGAAAGAGTGACGATCTTTCACCATAAAAATACAACCGTCAAGAAATGCGGACATGGGTTCTACTGGGGTAAAATTTTCCGGAGGTCAAATAGTCCCCCATTCGGTTCTCCGGGCGGGGACTACTTCAGGGAACCCATGCCAAAGGCTCAAACACAGGGACATGTTCCTAGGAACATGGAATGTTAGGACTTTATACAATAGCGGGGCACTAGAGATATTAACGCGGGAATTGGATAAATCGCCCTTGGATATAGTCGCTTTACAGGAAGTTAGGTGGCCAGGAGAAGGTAGTCAGGAATCAGGAAGCTTTGCATTATACTATGGGGGTGCAGAAAGACTGCATTTGGAACGGGTTTTTTAGTCAGAAGGAGGATCCTATCCGCTATCCGAGATATTAAGTTTGTTAGTGATAGGATATCATACATAATTCTAAAGGGTAAACGACATGATTTTATAATTGTAAATGTACATGCCCCCACAGAAGATAAAGATGACAAGATCAAGGATGAGTTCTATGAAGAATTAGAATGCTTATTTGATAGCCTTTCACGATATCATATGAAAATTGTCTTAGGAGATTTTAATGCAAAAGTGGGGCGGGAAGATATATTCAAACCAACAATAGGCAAATTCAGTCTTCATGAAGATAGTAACGACAACGGGGTTAGATTAGTCACATTTGCCACATCAAAGAATCTCATTGTTAAGAGCACAACATTTCAGCATAAGGATATTCATAAATACACCTGGACGTCCCCAGATGGAGAAACTCGGAACCAGATAGATCATGTATTAGTGGATAAACGCTGGCACAGTAGCATCATTGATGTTAGATCAGTTAGAGGGACAGACTGCAATTCAGATCATCATCTGGTCAGGGTGAAAATCAGACAACGGCTATCGCTTATGAGAGGAACAAACGCTAAAGATGATTCTGTAAAATATGAATTAAAAAAACTTGAAAAATGATGAAATGCGGCAAGAATACCAAATCAAAATTGCTAATAGATTTGAAGTACTGGAATCTTCAGATGACAATGTGGCAAACGAAGAAGAAGAGAAACTGATATAAATAAAGAATGGGAGGCTATAAGAGATACTATTAAATTGTCAGCATCAGAAAGCATTGGTTGTTTAAAAAAGAGGCAAAACAAGAAATGGTTTGATGAGGAATGTGCCGACATTGTAAAGAAAAGAAAGCTAGCAAAAATGAAATGGTTACACGAGCCAAATGAGGTAAATTTAGAGCAATTGGGTAGTATTAGACGGGAAACCACCAAGTTACTAAAGAGTAAAAAGAGGGAATATTTGAGAGAGAAGGTTAATGATCTTGAAATGAATGCAAAAAATAGGAACATTAGAGAATTATATCAGGGAATTAGTATAGAGAAGAAAGGGTTTCAGGCTAGAACAAACATAATTCGGAATGAAAATGGGGATATGATTGCAGATTCCAAGAGTATATTAAATAGATGGAAAAGTTATTTTAATCAGCTATTAAATGTACGTACAGAACAGGACATTGAGGAGGATAAGTTACAGACAGCAGAAATGCTAGTCGCAGAGCCAAGTGCATTAGAGGTTGAAATGGCAATTGAAAAATTGAAGAATTATAAAGCATCAGGTTCAGATGAGATCCCAGCAGAACTGATAAAATCAGGGGGAGAAAAATTGATGGACAAGATACGCTGGTTGCTTAGTATGATTTGGGAAAAAGAAGCTCTTCCAGATGAATGGAAGGAATCAATTATCGTACCAATTTATAAGAAAGGAGATGAAACTGATTGCAACAACTATAGGGGCATCTCATTACTTTCAACTTCGTACAAAATTCTAACAAATATATTAGTAAGCAGACTTACTCCCTATATTGATGACATTCTAGGAGATCATCAATGTGCATTTAGAAGAAACAGGTCTACAACAGATCAGATTTTTAGTATAAGACAGATTTTAGAAAAGAAATGGGAATATAATGGTACTGTACATCAACTGTACGTAGACTTCCAAAAAGCATATAATTCAATTAAGAGCGAGAAGTTATATAGTATCCTGCTGGAGTTCGGAATTCCTAAAAAGTTAGTTAGACTTATACGAATGTGTCTAAATGGCTCAACGAGTAGGGTGCGTGTAGGCAAACAGTTTTCAGACACTTTTGAAATCCAGAATGGGTTGAAGCAAGGAGATGCACTATCTCCTCTACTATTTAATTTTGTACTAGAGCATGCCATTAAATCTTTAGAGAATGAGGAAGGCTTACAACTGAATGGTATTAATAAGCTGTTAGTTTATGCTGATGATGTAGTACTACTGGCCGATAGCGAGGAGATACTAAAGGCCAACACGCACACACTATTGAGTAACACTAATAAATTAGGACTGGAAGTAAATATCAGTAAAACTAAATATATGGTCACACGTAGAAATACACTATATAATGGAAATGGACAGCTAATGACAAATGAGGGAAATTTTGAGGAATTGGCTGAATTCAAATACCTAGGAACAATAATCACAAATAGGAATGAGATGCACAAAGAAATTAAACATAGGCTCAATTCTGGAAATGCATGCTATTATGCATGCAGAGACTTTTGATGTCCCAACTCCTTTCAAAAAAACGTTAAGCTGAAAATATATAAAACTATTATTATACCAGTTATATTATATGGGTGCGAAACATGGACTCTTACTTTAAGGGAGGAAAGGAGATTACGAGTATTTGAGAATAAAGTTCTTAGGAAAATTTTTGGACCAAAGAGAGATGAACAGACAGGTGAATGGAGAAGACTACATAACAATGAACTACATGGTCTTTATAGGAAGCCAGATATAATAAGAACAGTTAAGTCCCGTAGACTGCGATGGGCAGGACATGTTGCGCGTATGGGGAATGATAGACGTGCATGGAAACTTCTTGTAGGAAAGCCAGAAGGAAAACTCCCAGTTGGTAGACGAAGAATGAGGTGGGAGAACAACAATAACTATGATTTGAGGGAAGTAGATTATACAGGGAATGATTGAAAGCATTAGCTCAGGATAGGGATGTATGGAGAGCTTATGTCCGTGCGGCCATGAACCTACGGGTTCGATAGTGCCAGTGAGTAAGTAAGTAAGTATATTTAGCTTTATTGATGTTTACTTCAGCCCCTAATTTTTAGTGTTATTCACTAGAGTGTGCGTGTTGGCTTTTAGTATCTCCTGGTATCGCCTAATAATAAATACTACATTATCATAAGTAATGAGACGAGTGATTTCCAAATCATCGATGTGACGAGTGAATTTTTTCTATAGGATTTGGAAACCAAGGGTGGCATTTGTTAGGACAATTTAACGAATAAAATTAAGCTGTTTACTCAAAAATCATTATTTAAATATAGGTACCGGTATTTTAAAGTATTTATACACAGTTCAAGAGAATAAGCACAACATGTTTTTGAATGCATGCCACTCTGCATGGAAAAATAATTGACAACTAACTGTGCCATCAAATAAATCTTCATTCTTTACAAATTATGTACAGAAAAAACTATAATTGCATTCCTGTTCATTTTCATAAGAGAAATTGAATTGCCCACATGGTGACGAAAACAAAGTGGTAGCGGTCATTAATGAAGTCGTATAGAGCTGTTTCCATCAGAGTTGGAGAGCTTCATTATTGTGTATGCCCTCCCCGAACATTTATCTCAACCCGACACCTACGAGGCGTGCCCCGTATAAGGTCTACGGAGGTCTCCCTGTGGTATCCGTTCCCATTCTTTAATGAGAGCATGTTCGAGTTCTTGAAGAGTCTGAGATGCCACAGGACGACCACGAACACGTCTGTCGAGCATATCCCACACAGTCTCGATGGGGTTCAGGTCGGGACTCACTGCTGGTCATACCATCACTGAAATTTCCACCTTCGCAAGACATCCCTTGTGATGCCTGCCACATGTGCTCTAGCAATATCGTGCATAAGAAGGACACCAGGGCCAACACCGTATGAAGCAGGCAACACATGGTGTATCAGGATCTGCTCAATGTACTGCACGGCGGTAAGGTTACCACGGACAATGGCAAGATCCGTACGGCCTTCAATACAGATCCCACCCATACCATCACAGAACTATATCGGAATCTGTCGACTTCGTGGATAACATGTGGCATGTACGGCTCACCACGGCGTCTCCAAACACGTACGCGTCCATAACATTGCGGTTGGGGAAAATCCGGACTCATCTGTGAATAACACAGTTCTCCAATGACGAAGTTGCCAGTTGATGTGAAAGCGCACAAACAGAAGGCGGGCAACATGATGTTGCGGCGTTAAGCGAGGCCCTCGAATAGGACGTCTGGGTCGTAAAAACTGTTCTCGTAACCTATTCCTTAGTGTTTCATCGGTCACCGTGGTTCCAGTGGCCCTCCTGAGGTCTTGTTGCAGTTGTCTGGCAGAGTCTGCACGACGCCGCAACGCACAGGTGACTAGAATCAACAACCGATGAATGACAGACGGAGACACATTGGGCCGTATTAATAAAGTAGAGCAAATGATTTTACTTCACTATTTTGAAGCATATCCTTCAGAATTTATGAATAAAGTATGTATCATAACCTTTTACTCGCGGTGACGCATCGAGAAAAAAGCACCTGCTTCCATGGAAGAAGCACGAGCACGACCTTGAAGCATGTGCTTCAAGATTAGAAAAACTGTATGAATAATGTGAACCTTTTGCTTCTTTTTTCAATTAGTACATGCTTCAAAGAAGTGAAGTCTGGTCGGTAGCAGACTCCTCATCACAAAATACAGACATGGCTCAATTAGTAGTCCCCGTACGCCGTAAATAGTATTATAAACCACGTCGGTGCCCTCCTGAGGAAGAGTATAATTCATTATGGAGGTTCAACGAGAAAAAATATTAAATGGATTGCCGCCCACTTTTTGCAGAAACAGAATAGAGAAGACGTGGTGCGCTATTCTCTGAAGATAGAATGAAGGTATTTTTATGTTCATGGCCGATCCAGGGTTTCAAACTGGTATAGGAGAAGAAATAGGCGTTCATCAATATTGATGATTCAGGCAATGATAATGAAGATACAACGAAGGAGAAGAATCAGAATAGGAACATTTTACTGAAGGGAATATTATAAGAGCAGGATGCGAAAAAAGAGAAGAAATTACAACTGTAATATACAATGAAGGATTTTTATTGTTTTAAATTTATTGGAGTGGATGTTTTATTTATATTATTTAACTATCAGTTAGTTACTAACACTTGCTCGTTTGGATAAATTAAAAATAATTTTGATTTATTTCACTTCACTGGAACTAGATTTACATAATTACGCTATCACTTATTAATCTGAAATTTATAGAATTCAAATAGAAAAATAAAGTTTTACAGGACAGCAAATAATACATTTCCCTCACGATGGTCTTGAGGAACGTTTCTGTCATAATTTAAGCTATTTAATCTGTCCATAAGCATTTTATCTTTTTCTATTTGAATTATAGTCCATTTTAATTGTTCTAATAACATCAGTCTGTGAAGGGCATTCTCAAATCTTTCTACTCATCCGATTCTGGCAATTTTTTTTAAGGACGGAGGTTTATTAAATGACGTATTCGTTGGCAATTCTAATGTTGATGGCTCCACACTTACTGCTCCTGAAAGTAAGTGTATGGATAAATGAGAAAAACAATAACGGAAAATTCGAAATATGTATTAATAATCTCACTTACTGTAAAAGGATTATATTTTCATTGAAAAGGCTCAATTTACTCTATAACTATGCGTATCTGTTTTCTTATTATGATTATAAGTCAATATATGATTATAAGTAATTCTGCCCGAGTGCAGATTTTTCACTGCAATCATAGCTTTTTCATGCTATGCTTTGTAGCGTTACTAGGTAATTATAGGTGTGGTAGCTTCCCGTTGCTTTCCACACCGGTGATGATGATGGCCGGATGATTTTCGGGGACCGTTGAGCCCTAAGCTTCCCGACATTTGTCTTACAGGTGAGGAAAAACCCTCACCCAGGAGTCTCTCCCGACCGGGAATCGAACCCGGACCCGCTGCGTGATAAGGCATCACGCTTCCTCGAGACCACAGCGGTGGACATGATTATAAGTAATCAATAAATTATTGAATAAATAATTCTTACTTGGAATTTTGATTATTATAGGATGTATGTCTCCTTGTAACAGATTGAAGAGTTTTTTCTCTCCCGGGAATTCAGAACGATTGGTTTCTTCCCGGTTCTGTTCATATCTGTCTTTTCTTCAGCCTAGTTTTTATATGGCTGGAGGACCCCTACACTGGCTTATAATCGTCTACCTCTGTGATTAACACATGTGGACGTGAGGCCAGCTGGCGACTGGTAGGCCAAGGGCCTTCTAGGCCTTTGCGCTTGGAGTTCTGGTATTCATGTTGTTAATTTCCTCTAGCAACTGGTTTGAATTTATCGGCGTGCCAAAATTAAGTTCAAATTTAATTATTTTCTGAATTGCGACATGTTTTTTCTTTTTTCTTCCGTAATTTGCGACTTTTGTAATAATTGGGGATTTTTCCTTAAGCAGTAACTAAAAATGCCATTCTATTTTTTACAGATTTTGAACTATTTCTTGCATCCGAAACAGAATAGGCCACTTTTACACACCGCATTACATGTATAGTTTGGATTGCACTGAGAGAGCGAAAATATACGTAGCGTGGTTATGATCTGTTTTGGTTGAAAATTATAGAGTCAGCACAAATACTTTCCTTTTAAAGAATGAAAATATAAACAAGTGCTCGATTAGAAAATAATGCTGATGATTCATTTACGAAACGCGCGGCTGCTCGACTGGGAGTTTCGTAGAAGCATATGCTTCTTATTTAGAAGGAAACGGTAGAAGTATAAGGTAAAGGTTATTCATATTATTCAAAGCACATGCTTATTCTTCTACCTATTGCTTACAAGCAAATACTTCTACCTCTACCTTGTGCTCACAAGCAAAACCTTCAGTTTTATCATACGGCCCATTGAGATTCTCGGTAGCACGATGAAAAGTCCATCCTTCCTGGATCAAAGTGACTGCCCTTCCGACCAGTACGTCCGTAAGATGTAGCATTGCACGTGCTCAGGTCAATACAACCTCAACTACTGACTACTTCAGTGTGTGTCCTTCTTGACAACACACTGACATACCAATATTCATTTTGCTTTGAGGGATCAGCTGACTGTTTAATACATGGCTAAGACTGTAGATGGAGATTGCCTTATCTATTAAATAGGCTGACTAGCTAAGGTCGAGTATTATACAATAATATCACTCATACCGCTTGTACCAAAATAGGGATCTCATACCAGAAATTCAAAAACGTATTCCGCTAATTGTTTTGAACTATGTATCTTTAATGTAAACGGCGATGTTTCAAACAAATAAAAAAAGTGAGGTTATGTTCATTCACTGCAACTTGATCATATTATTTATTGCCAAATAGGATCGCAATATTGTAAGATTGCACCCTAGTGGAGAAAAAATGAAACTCATTATACTGTATATTATAATTGACATTACAGGTTATTCATTTAATTTTTTAGTAAACAACTCAATAAAATTAAGGAATCTGTTTGGAATATTAAAAAGCAGGAGCCTTCTTTATCACAAAAGTAGCAGCTGATAAAGATAAAGGTAAATCGATAAAGAGCGAGGTGAAACACGACAGTCATTGGGTGTAAAGCAAAATTAATTGAAACGTGATTGGTTATTGACTACCATTTGGGGCATGAGTTAAATAATCAGCATAAACCAACAGCTAAGTAATACCATTGAGTTGTAGGCCTTCTTAATCCTCTAAATTTTTGATGGCATGTTCTAGTTCAAAACTGAATACTAGAGGAGATAGTGCATCTCATTGTTTTGTCCCATTGTGGATTTCAAAAGTATCTGAAAAATGTTTGTCTACACGCACCCTACTCTTTGTGTCATTCGAATAAGTCTAACAAACTTTTAGGAAATCCGAGCTGTAGCAGGATACTATATAACTTCTCCCTTCTTAAATGAATCGTACGTGTTTTTGAAGTCTACATATAATTGATGCATAGTGTCATTACATTCCCATTTATTTTCTAAAATCTGTCTTATTCTAAAAATGTGATCTCTCGTGGACTTGTTTCTTCTAAATCCACATTGAAACACTACTTATTATATTATGATTTCATTTATAAGGTTAAACTACTGTGATAATTGGCAATTTTTGTAGTTAGAATCAAAATATTA
>JASPKZ010009780.1:0-201755 GCA_030220185.1 Diploptera punctata
GAATTAAATATCTCAAAAAACTCTACAAAAAAGTTTCCGACAGCATATGTTCATCTTTTACGGATAACTCACAATAGCCGTTTTCGTCTTCCATTGATGCCAAGAAGATCGGGATAAATAGATTCCTGGGCAAGCGTAGCAGTGTACGGCGGGTATTCTTTTACTGATAACTCACAATAACGAGTTTTGTCTTTCAGCTCATTTATGCCAAGAAGATCGGGACAAGTAGATTCCGGGCAACACCGGGTAATTAGTACGAGGTATCTTAAAATAATTACGATATAAATTTATCGTTTTACTTATTCAGTTAAACATAAAAACACATTAATGTTTGTCTTTCAGCTCATTTATTTCTGGAAGATCGGGGTAAGTAGATTCCCGGGCAACGCCGGGTAATCAGCATGGAGTAAGTTATATGAAAATAATTACGATACAATTTGTTTCCTTTTATTTATTTAACTAAACGTAAAACACAATCATTTTCGTCTTTCAGTTCAATTAAGTTCAATTATGCCAAGAAGATCGGGATAAGTAGATTCCCGGACAACTACAGGTAATCAGCACGGGGTATCTAAAAATAATTACGGTATATTTTTTTCCTCTTAGTTATTTAACTAAATATAAAAAAAAACACATTAATGTTCATCTTTCAGCCATCAATACCAAGAAGATCGGGATAAGTAGATTGCCGAGCAACGCCGGGTAATCAGCACGGGGTAGGCCTATGTAAAAATAATTTAGATATAAATTTATAAATTATTTTCCTTTAACTTATTCAAGTAAATATAAAAATACGTTTCCGGACATGAGTTCCTATGTTAAATTTGTCTTGGTCCCCTTCATAAGTCCTCAAACTCTGTAAGGGGAATTCAACTCGCCCTGTGTGTGTATATATATATATATATATATATACTGTATATATGATATGAAAAGAAAAATGAATGCTTGAGTCGGGATTTGAACCGGAGTCTCTAAACTCTATACGTTTAGTGCTCTAACCAACTGAGCTACTCAAGAATTCCAACACAAACATACATTTTTCTTATTATACATGTAGTATTCTCAATTCACACAAGAGGTAGTGGGAATTCGTTCCAACACCATCTAGTGGCCAACATAACAGTTAAACAATTTTTAAAGAGAATATTTACTTTATAGCAGTAACGCTTGTATATTTAGATGTTATAACTATATTTTTGACATTTGGCAATGAAGGCAAATATGATATGAAAAGAAAAATGAATGCTTGAGTCGGGATTTGAACCCGAGTCTCTAAACTCTGTATATATATATATATATATATATATATATATATATTCTTTACAGATATAGGCTAGATCTGTAGAGAACAATATCAGTGGGGTAGTTAACTTCCCTTTTCATAAGTAGCTTTACTTTTCCATTTAGTCCTGTCTTGTTCGTTAAATTCAGAAAACTATGCAAGAAAATCCAAGAAAAATTAAATTAATCTTAAAAAGACAGAAAATATCATTATGTTTCTCTGCTTTTAAACCCAATGCTGACATTGGAGGTTATGTGTTGGTAGAAATTTAGGAGTGAGATTACATGCAGTTTAGAATGAACTGAGCATTTGTATTTATTTATTATTTATTTATTTACTTATTTATTTATTAACTTAGACTAATGGAACTAAGGTCATGTGGCCTCCTCTAAAAGTGTCAAATATAATTTAAAACGTTCAAAGAATGAAACTAAAATTTTAGCATTTAAAGGACATGATATCTTATGAGCAAAAATAGGAATTGATGATAAAATTTTAGAGCAAGTGAATAGTTTCAAATATCTAGGTTTCAATTTATAAAATTTTAGAGCAAGTGAATGGTTTCAAATATCTAGGTTTCAATTTATCTATGTTAAATTGAAAACATTAATGATAAAATAAATATATTTAATCTAATGTGTGGCACTATTAAAAGAACCCTTAAAAACACAAGAAAAGAAACAAATATGAAATTTTATAAAGTAATGGATGTTCGTGTATTGATATACGGATAAAAATGTTGGACGATCACTAAAAGACAAGAACAAAGATTTGAAGCAGTTGAGATGAGATTTTTAAGAAATATAGCAGGATATACTCTGCTGGATAAGAAAATAAATGAAGATATAAGAAAGGAACTAAATATTTTCAAACTTACAGATCGAATAATTAAATACAGTAACGCTTGGAAAGAACATGTTGATAGAATGCCACAGGATTTCCAAAATTATTGCTAAATTATAAACCACACGGAAGGAGAAATGTTGGAGCCCACACAGAAGACAGTCTTTACAATTTTAAGAATTCTAGCTTTCATGAAACCAGAACGAACCAACAGGTTTAATCCCTGGATGAAGAAGAAGAATAGAAGGGCAAACATATTAGGTTACATTAGAGTACAACAACAATAATAATTAAATTTTAGATACTTAGATGGAAACTTGGCTAAGACACGAATAATAGCTCTAACTTAATAATGACTATTTAACTCATGCCCCAGATGGCAGTCAATAACCAATCACATTTCAATTAATTTTGATTTACAACCAATCACAGTCGTTTTTCACCTCGATGTCATCACATTAATTTTATCATATTAAAATCAAGCTCCTCCTTTTTAACATTCTGAATAGGTCAGAGCATTATTTTGCAGTGACTGACTCTCTAAAAAATACGTTCAATATAGCAATTCATATTGAAGAAGTAATTCTCTTCATGCCCGATGTGGTAGTAACATTTTGAAGAAGGATTTGTGTCCCAAAATGAATTACTGGTTCAGGTTGGGTTTAATTTTCGGTAGAGCCGGATTCTCTTCTTAGGGTCGGTAGTTGGTACACTGGATAGGAAAACACTTCAAAATTACTAAAAAATGTTTCTTGTAGAAATAATTGCAAATTTATTCACTTCTTAATTTCCCAGCAGATTCAGTAAATGGAGGTGGTATTATTCTTCACCGTCAATTAAAATTAAATTATTTCATTTCTTGAATCAATTATTCTTTTTTGTATTAAATACTGTATTACATTTTATCAGGAGATCTCTTCTTGCTTCTACCTTTGTGGAAAGTTGTATGCAGAATGACTAGTGTAATTCTTTTATAATTTTAAGACCATTATTACATCACATGATGTTATTTTAAAATTATATTGGTTAATAGTTCTTTAAGTATAAGATTTAATTTGATTTGTTAAATCAAAAAGTTAATAGTTTTAACATCCAATCAGAGTTTAGTTTACTTTCATTTAAGAATATGAAATTATGCAGGTGTTCTTATTACAGTTATAACAGAAGACTTTATAATTTTGACAACAATGACTTAAAACAATTTTTAAAAGTATTATTTACAAAGACCGTTATGTAGTATAATTTCTTTAATTGTTACTGAGACATTTTTATTCAACAATAACCAACAATGAATTATTTAGATTTTTTTATTTATTTAAGTTATATTTAAATATTAAAAGAATTTTAAAATTTAAAATTATTAACTTTAACTTTCATATGTATTATAATATTAAAATTCTGCTTTAATATATTACGATTCAGTAATCCTAGAATACAAGTGGCTGCCAGATTTTATATATAGTGCACAATTGTAAACAGATACTGCTTGCGGGATATAACAGAAAAAAACATTTGTAACAATTGATTATACCACAAAAAAAACACTGTTTGCACTTTCTTAAACGAAATATTTCCCAGGAACTAACGTTGTAGAAAAATATAATTGACATATTTATATCATAGGACACCAGAAATTAATTAATAACCTATAATGTTGGTTATAAACAGTTTGATGTGTTTCATTTCTTCTCCACTAGGGTACATTCTTGCAATATTGCGATCCTTTGGCAATAAATAAAATGATCTGGTTGTAGTGATGAACAAATGAAACATAATAAGCGGTTCTCATTTGTTTTCAAACATCGCCGTTTACAATAAAATATATACATATTTTAAAATAACTATATTTAAATAATAATTTGTGAGTAAACAGCTTAATTTTATTCGTTAAATAGTCCTAACAATGCCACTCTTGATTTCCAAATTATCTAGATAAATTGGATATCACTCGTGACATTACTTATGATAGTCATCTTTCTTTTGGAAGATTCATAACTTAGGCTAATAGTTTAATTTTGTAGTAATTAATTTAAATCTAAGCCTAATAATAAAGTAGAGTTATACACAAAGCAACATAAATAATGCGGTATAGTGTCATCTACTTTAATATAAATATATTGAGACGCGTTGCTGGGGCGGATTTTGAAATTCGTGGGCGACGGCGGAATCGATTCTCACCATGTATGGTAGAAAAGGGTTCGTGAGCTGTCGACTCGTGAATCGCAGATCCGTGGTAAAGTTTCCATACGCATCTATATCTCCATTTAAAAAAAATGTTTCTGGAGTCTTACATTCTATATGAGTCTAGATTGGGAATCCAGAATGATCCTACCGTCGCGACGCGTCGCATATAAAAAGAGGTGCGAGGGACCGGACCAGCTAGTCAGTTATGTCCAAAGTGTGGACGAGTAAACTTGACTGAAGTGTGAAGTGAAGAATATGTGCTAAGTAAAAGCGCCGACGAGTGTAAAGAAGTGAACAATAATATAAATTGTGAACAGAGACTTTATTTGCAGCAAATTATTTGTGTAAAATCAGCGAAATTCTGTAAAATAAATTAAGTGAATTTGGAAATTTTGTGTAAACACTAACTGACACTATCGAACCCATAGGTTAATGGCCGCGCGGACATAAGCTCTCCATGTATCCCTATCCTGAGCCAATGTTTTCGAATCATCCCCTGTATAATCTACTTCCCTCAAATCATAGTTAAAGTTATTCTCCCATCTCATTCTAGGTCTACCAACTGGGCGTTTCCCTCTGGTTTTTATTGAAGAAGCTTCCATGCACGTCTTTCATTCCCCATTCGTGCCACATGTCATGTCCATTGCAATCTACGAGACTTAACTGTTCTCATATCTGGCTTCCTATAAAGTCAATACTAATAAAATTCATTATTGAAACCGTTGAGGTGGAGAGTCATAAAATAAAATAAGTTAAAATATACCTTCTTAGCTAAGATCCGTTGTCCTCAACTTATAAAATATGTATTATTTATGCCTGTAAGCCTTTCAGAACATCCGTTCCATCTTCAGCAGGTCTTTGTTCGCTACAATATCTAGTATGATGGTAGATGCTGCTGGTCGTAATGTGGTGTTGTCGTGACATATAAAGACCATGTAATTCACTGTTATACAGTCTTCTCCATTCACCTTTCTGTTCATATCTCTTTGGTCCAAAATTTTTCCTAAGGAATTTATTCTCAGATACTCGTAATCTCCTTTCCTTCCTTAAAGTAAGAGTCCATGTTTCGCATTCATATAATATAACTGGTAGAATAATAGTTTTATATATTTTCAGTTTAACGTTTTTTTTAAAGGAGTTGGGAAGTCAAAAGTCTCTCTAATGCACAATAACATGCAGTCTATCTATTATATATATATAATTTATGTAAGTTATCAATTTTTGGAACTCGCCATTTCAATTTTTTTCAAATTCAGAAAAGTATTTTTAACCAATTATTCTGTAGTGGAGATATCAAAATTCAATTTACGACTAATTTCAAAATTCAGTGATAGTCCACACCTTATTGTACAGTGTAGTGAATGTTAGGCACGAGATGACAATGAAAACTTGATGTCAAGCGTTACAGCGAGGTGTAAAAGAATTGATTTCTGCGCTAGAGAGCGCCAGGAGAGAAATAACCCTCAACTGTCCTCATGAATAAGTGAATCGAAGCTACGGTAGTGTCAAGCACCTTCTGTTTATGACAAGACTCAACCAATACTCTGCTGTAAGGTCTCATTTTTTTATTTCATCTCTTCTCCATAGCCATAAAATTCAAGGCTATATATTAAATCGTTGAGGCCTAGAACGAATAAACTTGCTTTTTTTTTAGAGTTACTGTATTTCCCTTCTTGTTTTTACCTTTTCGTTTTGCATTTTTGTTTTACCTTTTCTTGTTAACTTTTAATTTTATTCTCACATATAAAAACAAGGACAGGACACACACCCAGACCCAAGATGGAGATTTAAAATCCCCTACTCCGCCTGGAATCGAACCCGGGTCGCCGGAGTGGAAGGTAGGGACACTACCGACTACGCCTCGGCGACGGACAACTTCTGTTTATAAAACATCGTCAAACATTTCAGAAGACAGTGGTGCTTTTTTTTTCCTCTTTTTGTTTATACTGTTTTCCTTCTTGTTTTCCCTTTTTGTTAACTTTCTGTTAAAATCACGTATAGACACAAGGACAAGACACATACCCAGACCCAAGTTGGAGATTAAAAATCCCCTACTCCGCCTGGAATCGAACCCGGGTCGCCGGAGTGAAAGGTAGGGACACTATCGACTACGCCACGGCGACGGACATCTTAGAGCATCGAATTCTCGGGTTCTACTACCAATGATTCCCGTCTTCAGATAACTTATGTGATTATTTTAATGAGACTTTCCACATTTAACTTCATCATGATCTAGGTTATGTCAGTGTTTTTGTGCAGGACATAGACCCCTATTATTATGTAGGCCTATGCAGTATGCGAACAAAAGAAAGAATTAAAAAAAGATGCAAAATAAAATATATGATGAAATTGAATTTAATCTGTATTTTTTTTCTAATGCCACCAGGTTGTCTTTTAAGACATTTGTGGTTTTCTTCCCTGGCATTGGTGGAATTGAAATCCATTTCTTAGGTTGGAGCACCTGGAAGGCGGAGTTACGTTACCCCGATGATATGATGGGTGATAAATGATAATGAAGCGCCAGGAGAGTCCTTAAACTAAACTTAACCTAAATTCCAGACCATGGGCAACCACAGAAATAATTCCCTTTAAGGAAAAATTCCTATGGTTTGACCGGGTATCGAACCCGGGACCTCATGAAATATAGTCAGAATCTCTGGCCACTAGTCTATGAGGTTGGTCAATCTGTAAATACAGATAAGAGTATTATAAACATAGCATATTAGGCTATAACTTAAATAACAAAATTATGTCCCGCGCTGTATCCGAGTGGTTAAGGCAAGAAGCCTTGGTGCAGAGCTACGGTACTTGCGCTGGTTCCAGTCCCGATGGGGGAAGAAAGTTTCTCATGGAATTTCGGCTACAATAAGTAGCTACTCCAGGTTGAGAAGACCAGCTGTAACGGTTGGGGTTCTCGACAGGCTGATCACATGTCATCCCTACACTGGCTAGATAATCGTATACCTCTGTGATTAACAAATGCGGATGTGAGGCCAGCAGCCGGATGGTAGGCCAAGGGCCTTCTAGTATTGTCGCGATTGGATTTTTTTTTTCAAGCCAGTCCCATTCTTATCAATAAATCCTTGTTCCTTTTTCTGTCAGAAGTATTCGTGGCATTATTTTTATGTAGGCCTATTCGTTCTACTATGATTGGTGTTTGTAAAATTGGTCATTACTTCGAACTTTGATGGGTTCATTTGTAGACCCACTTCTTTGCTCCTTGCGGTTAAATCTTTTATCATTTCTTGTATCTCTGTTGCTGAGTTGGTGAATAACGTAATGTCATCTGCAAATTTCAGATTCGTTAACCGCTTAGCATTAAAAGTTTATATAGGCCTATATATATATATATATGGTATGATAAGAAAAATAAATGCCTGGACGGGATTCAAACCCGGATCTCTGAGTCTGTACCTCAGTGTGATATCCATTACATCACCAGGCGAATCCAATTCAAACATTCATTTTTCTTATATCTTCTTCTTCTTCCTTCCAAGTATTAGACCAAGGCCTGTTACGATCCTATAGAAAATTTCCCTCCGCGAAATTCTCGTATAAGACTTGAAAGCATAATAATAGTCCCTTCCATTGGTTGCTGGCCAAAGGAAGGCAAGACCAGTGATGGGGCTGCCATCTTATAGCCTCTGGTCAGGCTTTTCTGGACAAGAAAAGAAAATAAAGGAAAGAAGAAATGGAAGAAAGGAAAGACTCCCTAGCCCTCGGATGCCCTAATAGCGTCGGGGTCGAAAAAACAAGAGTTAACCAAGAGAGGTTAGATAGTAAAGTTAAAAGAGTGCAAAACACAAGTAAGTGGAAGAAATGTTTTGCTCAGCTTGGACACCTTGTGGTCGCCATCCACATATCCCCTAGATGAGGACCCCTGTATTATATTCTCCATTATTATTAGATGTCGAGAGAATTCGGTCTTCACTGCAATCTAGTAGCTGACTATAACAAGTAAGCAAATTAAAGAGAACATTTTTACTTTATAGCAGTGACGCTTTATCGATGTTATAATTAAATGTTTAACATTGAGCAATGCAAGCTTAATATGGTATGATATATATACACCTAGGCCTAGGTGCATCAACTCTAGGTCCATTTTTTTTTCTCTCAAGGTTTCTTCCTCAATCCCTGTTTCTATTTTCGCAGTACAATTCGTATATATAAAGGGCCTATATATCCTAGGCCTATATAAATACAGGGCAAGTCCAAAGTCCTTCCGAGGTTTCGGGGATCTGTAGAACAGTAACCGTAACAGACATGGCGAAAACACTTGTATCAGAGGAAAGAGTATATTTCCAAGTTTTCATAGTACCTTACAGTTGTCATATCCCCACCGCTGCGCTTGGTGACTCGGGAAACAGAAACACTATAATCCAACTCCTGGCATACATGTATCAATATCTCATGGTCAATACCAGCGACTGCATGCTCAATCCTTTTTAGCAGGTCTTCTAAATCGAGGGGCATAGGGGGGGGGGGCAAACACGTGTTCTTTAACATAACCCCATAAGAAAAAGATCACATTGGATAAGATCAGGTGACCTTGGTGGCTCACATTTAGCAAACTGCAGCATACAAAACGCATGTTTCTTCAACTGATCTGACAGCCCTCTAGCGATAAAATTTACAAGTTACATTTTGTCGAAAAAGTACGTATGAAAACTTGTAAATATACCCTTGCCTCTGATACAAGTGTTTCCGGCCTGTCTGTTATGTTTACTGTTCTACAGACCCACGAAACTCCGGAAGCACTTCTGACTTGCCCGGTATATGAAGGAGTAGCCTATATGGCATAGGCCTAGTGGTGCAAGTCATTTTTCTTCATTTTGAGAAAAACAGTGATTTGTTAGTCGGTGTACAAAGAATCAAGTCACCTTAATATTGATAATCCTGTACAGTATATAGGCCCTATATATATCATCTATATCATCATCATCATCATCATCATAGCTGCCGCCGACTTCCGGAAACCAAACGCCATTCCTCTCTGTCCTTCCATTGATTTTCCTCCAATCCTCTGATATTCATAGCTTCTTGTACCCCTTCTATACAACTTTTCTTCGGTCTTCCTCTTTTCCTCCTTTCTATTGGGATCCATTCCATAACAATTTTAGGTAATCTTTGCTCTGGCATTCTTTTGACATGGCCATATCACTGTAATATTTTCTTTTCTATAATGTCTATGAAGTCCGGCTCCGCTTGTACACCCATAATTTCTTTATTTCGTATTCTATCCATTCTAGATTTTCCAGCTGATCTTAAAACATCCATTTCTCTTCTTAAAATTCTTTTCATTTCACTGGTAGGAATTTGCCAAACTTCAGCACCATATATTAAAATGCTCTGAATTATGGTTTGATATATTTGTAATTTTCTATTTTTTGTAATATTTTTGTTCCACCAAACAGAGTTTAAGGCATTTATTGCTTGTTTTCTTTGTACAATCTCATTTTTAAGTGTTAATTTTTTGTGTATCTTAAATGTAGCATGCTATTTCTTCTTTACAACCTGTACTTTATTCATTTTTTGTAAGAAAAAAACTGACTTACAACACTATGCCATATACCTACCCCTTCATATAGGCCTATTGCTAATCAGTCTTATATAGGCCTTTTTTGAATGTAGGCATATGGCTATTACTTTCATTATTTATACAACATCTATGAATGCGATGTAAGTATTTAGACAATATTCTCGTTTTTCAAAGACTTGGTTTATTGTATGAAGTTGATCCACGTGCTATATCCTGCCTTAAATGATTAGGAGAGTGTGATGTCCGATGTAGGCTATATAATTCTTTCCCTTCGGAAAGTGAAATACACAAGGGTTGGTGAGCTTGATGTAAAGGAAATGACAAATATTGGAGGGGAAGTCAGATCACGCATCATTCACAATTTATTTATTTATTGTTTTATTACATGAGCTATATAATAGTAACCTACATATCGGCAGAGTTAAATTAAAATAAAATGCTGGAATACAAATTTTTGTTAATGAAAGTATTTAAGATTCTTGGAATCTAATATGCCCTATATAAAAATGAATGTTTGTTTGTTTGTTTGTTCGTTCGTACTTTATGCGCGGCCATACCGTTGATCCGATTGTGATGGGGCTTTTTGTAAAATGTTCAGGAGATTCCCGGGATGAACATAGGCTATAAGATAGTTGTGATGCTCAACTCCTACACCCTTAAAAATTGTCCTTTGTGGTGGAAAACGTGAAAAAAGTAGCTCTTCGGACGCTTAAATGGCTTACGCTGCCTAAACCATAACAAAATACACAAAATTAACCTTCACAGAATTGACTATCTCAAAAAGATCTACAAAAAGTCCACCATAGCATATGTTTATCTCTTACGGATAACTCAGAATAACCATTTTTGTATTTCATTGATGCCAAGAAGATCGACACAAGTACGTAGATTCCTGTGCAAGCATAGTAGCACATGGCGGGTATTCTTTTACGGATAACTCACAATAACGAATTTTGCATTTAGCCCATTTATGCTAAGAAGATCGGGATGACAACGCCGGGTAAATTGCACGGGGTATCTAAAAATAATTACGATGTAAATTTTTTGCTATCACTTATTTAACTAAACATAAAACACATTACTTTTCGTATTTCAGCTCATTTATGTCCAGAAAATCGGGATAAATAGATTCCCGGGCAACGCCGGGTAACCAACACGGGGTATCTAAAAAATATAAATTTATAATTATTTTCTTTCTACTTATTCAACTAAACATAAAAGCACATTAATTTTCATTTATTTAGGCGTAGCAGCGCACGCGGGGTATTAGCTAGTAGTTTATATAAATAGCCTGAAAATTTATCAGTTAATAGTAGATACAAAGTCTGAAATTAGAAAACAATTTGGCATGTAGGTGAATCATATGGTAACTGACATAACAATTGTAACAAATTAAAAAATGTTTAGCCTTCATATAGGCCTAATAGGAAGAGTAACCCCTATTTACTGTGCATGAAAATTTACATGGAAAATAAAATATAATGTAGGCCTATTAATATAATTCAATAGTGAGAAGTAGGCCTACTGTCACATAGGCCTATGGAAATTCAACAAAAACTAATGTCGATGGAAACGGATTTCTTGAGGAGAGCAGTAAGATGTTCAAAATTTGAATAAATAAGAAATAAAGTCATATGAGAAAAAACAGGCTAAATATTAAATAATATTCAATAGTAGATTGTATCGGGCCAGCTCCTCGTTCATCATAAAAAGAAAAAAAATGCTAAAAAACCAAACAACATGGTTATGGAATGGATCCCAATGGAAAGGAGGAAGAGAGGAAGACCGAAGAAAACTTGGATAGAAGGGGTAGAAGCAGCTATGAATATCAGAGGAATGGAGGAAGATCAATGGATGGATAGAGAGGAATGGCGTTTGGTTTCCGGAAGACGGCGGCAGCTTCCATGATACCGGATGATGATGATGAGATTGTATAAAATACGTAGCCGACCCGACAAACGTTGTCCTGTCCGAATTATTCTCAGAAGGTCAATTATTCATTAATTTCTCAGAAGGTTATAGGCCTAACGGTCAATTAGGCCTTATTAATAATTTCTTAATTTTAAAAATATTGGGTGATGGTGGAGGGAGTGAAATTTTGGGGTTATAGGCTATTGTGATATGAAGCAAATTTTAAAAATAAAAAAAAATTGTTTCCTATAACTCAATCGCAGCTCCTTCTACCGGGTCCAATTGCGCACATAAACCATCCAGGGGTCCATAAAAAAATATAGGGCCTACTATAACCCGATCGCAGCGCCACCTACCGCGCCCAATTCTGAATCTAAAACATCCAGGGACCCACTCAAACACACACGCACACACACAAATTTCATAAATTCGGCCCAATCGTTTAAGCAGTTTTTAATTCCGGGTTTCAAGTAAATCTCCACATCCAATTGTCGGATTTCGCTAATTTTTGGATAATACCTACCTTGGTTTATTTTAATAGGCCTATGCTATACTGACTTTCGTTGTGAAATATCGGAAATTGTGACCGCTAGAGCTATTTTTAAATTTTCACTACAGGTTTTAGAGGGCCCAATTTTGAATATAAATCATCGAGTGATCCAATCACACACACACAGAATACATTTCATCAAAATCGATCCAGACGTTTTGGAGAAGTTCAGTGACAAACACACGTAGGCCTACAGAAGAATTATCCAGGCCTATATAAAGATAAACAATTACATTGACACGGGCGTGCACGACGAATACAAGCAGAAAGGTTACCTAGAAAAACATTGGAATGGTGTCCATCAGGAAGAAGAAAGAAAGGAAGAACTCGAAACTCATGGATGCAAAATAATAACTGGAATGAGAACAAGAGGACTGGAGGCTATGGAGTGGATAGATAGAGACGAGTAGAGAAGGAAAATAAAACATCAAGTAGGTCTACAGAAAGATGTGTAAACATTGAAAATCTTTAGGCCTATAAGCCTATAAGTAATACTGTATTGATCAATACCTTTTGGTTAAAAAAATACACCAGTTTAAAATATTGTTGCATTTTAATAGGCTACTATTTTTACAAAATAAAAAAAATCTTTAAAGAAAACTACTGTATTAGTGAGGCTTTTCCGTCAGTATTAAAAAATTATTCAGTTTGTTTTTGAAAGATCCTATAGTTTGAAGATCTTTAATCTAGAGTGGAAGAGAATTACATGATCTGGCAATGAAACTGTAAAAGATAGAAGTCTGATGAGGAGGAATATAATATAAAGGACAATGTGCTGATAGTATCGGGTACCTAAATTATGTATTGGTCTATCGAAGAATCTGAGAAGCGCATGATAAATAACACTGGTCAACATGATTTTTGTCTCATGAGTGCCAATAGTTGTACTTAATGCAGTTTTTATTGTGTTTTCAGATATGTAGGCCTATTCGGAATTTCTCCATCACCCGCAGTTTTTTCATTTCGATTTCAATTAATGGATTTAAATAATTATATTTAATAGGCCTATACGTTTTTTCGTCCATTTGTCCATTGTAAAATAAAACGGGGAACACTTTCATCAGGAGATTTCAGCTATGAAAAAGAAATATCAAGGCAAATGGAATCCTAATATGCTGGCCGATTATTGTTGGACCATCAAGAGGGATGTTCCACAGGCGAAATATAGCAGAATATCGTCATTTCTTACCTTCTAAGTTAGTCCGAATGTTCGAATATTGTGTAGTTACGATTGTAGAAAATATTATAATGTTTGAAATTATAAATTCCTGTTTCTCGGAAACCTTGCGTGATGAAGAAAAACCGATATCATAGGCCTATTTGAATTCAGGAGAAAAAATACTATCAGAATCACATATTTTTCTTTCTGAGACAAAAAAAAAAGTTTATTTTTTGTGGCTCAGTGTAATTAGGTGATGATGTGTGAAGTATTTTATAGAGAACAGACAAGGAATGGATGATTCTACGATCTGGATGGAGTCATGACTAATGTTCTAGGGACGTAATCATCACTGCGAATAGGTCTACAACAAACAAAACGTTCGCAAAACTTATGAATTATTTGAGTAAAAACAGTAGACTATTTAGATCTATAAAAACAGTATCACTGTTGTAATAAGAACCATTTTATGAAATTATTAATAGATTCATAATTTTAAATAGTTTTAATCTATATATATATATATATATATATATATAATGTCATAGCCCATTGTTGAACCATAGCCTCTCCTTTGTAAGGAGTTACTAGACAGAGTAGATTTTTAATTACCTTATTTGCTCATAGATGTCACGGATGGCATGCCGTCAACACACCGACGCAATGAGACATCTACAGGCAACTAAGGTATTACTGGGATGTTAATGTCGGTAAATTTTGCTTAGAGGCCTCTTTATATAGGCTTAAAGATCTCTTACGAGCCTGAAAATCTTCAGACTCGAGACCCACGGTTCAAAGTCCATCCTGGAGGACTTGCTCCTTGGATTTTTCCGTCTTAAAAAAAATGAATGAACTTCCGCAAGTAGACCAAGACGTGGCTACACACAATAGATAATTTAGGTCTAATAGACATTCACAACCTATTAGAGCCAACTAAACGATTGTATGCCCGTTGTGATCTTAGATGTTAAACGCCTGTAAATGGGCATGAAAAAAATCAGTAGTAGGACTGTAGGCCTATCAATGATTGAAACTCTGACCAGCGTGACTGAAGGTTTCCCTGGTTTTCCTCAGTCGTCAAGACAAAATGCTAGACGCATTTCACTATAGGGTAACAGTTCATAGCATCATTGAAATTAAAAATCTAAACTCAACCCACTGGATAAGCCTAAATATATTGGAAGCAATAGGGCCTATGATATATAGATATTAAAGCGTCTATAAATAATATATTAAATATATTATTATTATTATTATTATTATTATTATTATTATTATTATTATTAGTATTATAAGAAAAATGATTAAACAGTTTCTATAGGCCGAGGCTAAGAAATGCCTATTTAAGCAACCTAATGTTTTGTATAGGCATAACATAATATAAATAAATTGTGTATTTTATTATTTTGTACCTAAATATAGTTCTAATATGTTATAGGCCTATAGACCAAGATCTATAGCCTATATAGACTTAGATCTCATATCTTTTTCTTAATCTTGTCTTGTATAGGCCTAGGCCTACCCGTGCGGGGGGTCGGAGTTTGTATCTCTTGTAAGTTTACTGAACTGAGAAAAACATGTTTTATAAAGTCCTGCTGTTATCGAACTTATACCTATGGAATTTATGATTTGAGCACAAAAAGTGTAGTTTCGAATTTCTTAGTTTTTTATTTAAAATAAACATTAGGTACGTCCATCAATAAGACAGATAAAAGAAGACAGACAGGAATGGGCAGAACCACCCCACAAAAAGAAAATAACTAAATCAAGCCGTATCATTTCGTAGTGACACTCAGCTCGCTTATTAAGCTACACTCTTGACTTGTTAGCAAGAACCCCTGGGCTAAACTGTCTTCTTTTTGCGAGTTACGCACTAATTTTTCGAAAATCTAAGTGATATCAGTATCATGATTCTAGACATAAAACCTTGCGCTATATCCATATTGGAAATTTAAAAAATGTAACTATTCTAATGGTGACACCTGTCTATTCAATACATTGTTTATTATTGTAACAAGTAGGGCCTATATGATAAATTAGAGTCAATGCGTACTTTCCTTTGAAGGACATGTGACTAATAATCCACCTCATAAGGAACTTAAATATTGAACAGTATTCTGTAGTTTACAAATGACATGCAAGTGTCTGCATATAAGTAGGTTAGGCCCAGATTGGAACCATAGTTTGTACTTAGACTAGGGGATCCCTAATAGAAGTTAATTGAAGTTAAATGCTCCCGATGATCTAGTGTCTTCTTTTTAGCTAGTATTAGGCCTATTCTTAGCTATCATAGGTTACATTTCTAGATTGTGGTGTAGTCAGTTAGGGAATCGAGGTTGCATTATTCAGAATGCTCAAGTCACCCTACAGTCATAAAATATACTACCATTGTTTGAACGTACTGTACAAAATTATATAGGGTCTAAGCCTAGAAGTTTGTATTGTTAACAGGAATTGTGATTTATAACAAAAAACAAACAAAATGAAATAAAATAAAAGACATAGGGCCTACCTAATCTCAATATTTTGTTGACAGATAATGATCCATACGGAACTACTATTTAACTAGCTCACTAGCTCTACGGAACCCATAGGCTCATGGCCGCGCGGACATAAGCTCTCCACACATCGCTATCCTGAACTAAGGTTTTTCAATCATCCCCTGTATAATCTACTTCTCTCAAATCATGAATAATATCATTCTCCCACGTCATTCTTGGTCTACCAGCTGGGCGTTTATCCCCTCTGGTTTTCCTATAAGAAGCTTCCATGCACCTCTTTCATTCCCCATTCATGTCACATGTCCTGCCCATTGCATTCTATGACACTTAGGATAATTGTTTTATTATAGTAGGCCTATATCTGGCTTCCTATAAAGATCATGTAACTCATTGTTATGTAATTTTTTCCATTCACCTACCTGTTCATCCATTTTTGGCCCAAAAAAAATTCCTAAGTACTTTATTCTCAAATACTCGTAATCTTCTTTCCTCTCTTAAAGTAAGAATCCATGTTTCGCATCCGTACATTATAGCCTAATCGGGAGAATAACAGTTTTATATAGGCCTATTTTTATTTTAACATTTTTTGAAAGTAGTTGAGATGACAAGAGTCCCTATAATGCAGAATAGCGGGACTACAGCCTTGGAAATTACTATCTATGGTAAAACCTCTTACTCCTACCTGACTTGGTCTCCTCCTCATTCCGAGTGATGAGTAAAGTCTGTTTTCCGCTAAACCAGACCTCTCCTCGGGTCCCGGTTCGGGACTAGGAGGTTCGGTTCCGGGTGAGTTGAGTATCAGAGGATTTCCGCTACTTCCGGGCGATGACCTCGAGTCATCAGGATCAACAATTGGAGACACGGAGGAGCCACGGCTAGGCGGCGGCTCAGATGAAGACCCTGTCGTATCAGGACACGGCGATAAGGGTGAAGATTTCTTCTGTATTTGTGATAAAGTTAGACCATGTGGTAACGTAGATGGAGCACCTGCACCCCATTCCGGATGCGATAACCTCGTCCACTACGATAGTACCATTCCGACTGTTTGTACATCTTCCCGGTTCGAAGGATTTAGACACGAACTGAGTTAACTGCTCCATTTGTCCATAAACTTTCATTTAAAACACACTATTGCAATGTCAGTTTATTTTAGATTTAAACATTTTGTTTTTCCTATTGATTTCACTTCTAAGTACAGACATTAAACTAGTAAAAATCCGCTCTAGTCTAAAATTTATTTGCTGTAACACTTTTTAGAGCTGTTTTTGCACAATTATTTTTAATTTTCGATTTATCACAAACAGTTTTTAGCATTACCACATTTTTCTCTTTGTTTTTCTACTGATAAATTCACTCCACGTCTATTTATTTCCTGTAAAACACACAATTTATGTAGGGTCTACATTTTTTCCAGAAAATGCTCTTTATTTGTCACAAAAATGTTTTTCAGTTATCACATATTTGATTTGTTTTGAACTCACGTAAAAATAGGAAATCAATTCCACACTTAGAATAATATTTGATTATTGAGATCCTAAATGTATTTTTACAACAATCTTACTTTATGGTAATCATTTTTAAATAAATAAATATGAAGTTAATACAAAAACAAACACACATTTTATATTGGATTAAGTTCATTATTAAATCAATTTAAATTAAATTAATTAACTGTTATGAATAGAGTTGAACGTATCACATTTTTTAATAGTTAGTTCACGTGAAGGTGCCATTTCTTCTTTCCTGGCCACTTAGAATCTTGTACAGTCACAGATGTTAATGACGATAATCCTCAAGAAAGTTGTCTCGCTACCAATTCTAATACATTTGACACTTTTGCTACAAAAGCTGTAATAACACATATTGCTAGTCGCCATACTAGAATTGTCATGAGAGTGAGGGAGATTGCGCGCGCAACTAAAAGGGGCGTAACTTGAAAATAGCTCCACCCATTTATTGTATTAATGGTTTGATCCTCATTGGTGGATCTGTTAATGCTATATACTCTAGTGAAGGGGTTACAAAAGAGGGATGGGATTTGATATAATGACTATATACAATTCCCAAGTAAACACATGTAAAGTGAGAGAGATGGGGGAATCCGTGTTTTAAAATTTGAAAATTGGAACGGATCGCGTTATCATATTGATATTGATGATGCTGTAATTATATGGTGCTCGGAACTGTGTATAATCGTAGTCAGGTGTCAGGGTACCGAGTGCCTGCAACAGTGTTATATATCTCGCTAATAAGAATTCTTAATGCAATTTATATCTAGCTCTTTGAATGTTTGAAGAATGTTGTTCTAAAATAACAGATCTTGATTTTATAAAATCAGGACGCTTAGAATAGGCATACAGAATGGAAATGAACTCCATCAACACTTATAGAGATGTTGGTTGAATTGGGATGACTGTATTTGAGAATAAAGTTCTCAGGAAAATGTTTGGACCAAAGAGAAATGAACAGACAGGCGAATGGAGAAATTTTCATAGCAGTGAGCTTTATGATATTTATAGGAAATCAGATATAAGTTAATAAGTACATATTCGGTTCGTCTTCCGGGCTTATAGGCCGTGGTCCTGTCGTCTTCATACTCGACGTTTCGTCTACTGCTGCGGTAGACCTCATCAGGAGATACTGCGTGCTCTCTGTGAACTCCTCAACAGTCGGCTGCAGACTGGATCAAGATGCCGGCCGTAAAAGCCTACAATTATTAATAGGCTAAGTACAGATAAGTCTCTTAGACTGCGATGGGCTGGATATGTGACACAATAGGGAATGAAAGAGGGGCATGAAAGATTTTTGTAGGAAAAACCAGAAGGAAAATGCACAGTTGGCAGACCAAGATTGAGGTGGGGGAATAACATCAACTATGGTTTGAGGGAAGTAGATTACACAGGGGATAGTTGGAAAACATTAGCTCAGGATAGGGATGTCCATGAGGCCATGAACCTACTGATTCGATGGTGCCACTGAGTTAGATAGTTTAAGGCTTTCATGACCGCCATTAACTTTCAATAGTTTTTTTTAATTGAAAGCCTGATTTAAGAGTTATCCATCGTCTGTGAGTACAGGGACCAGTGCCTTCTTTAATGTAGGCCTAGCTGAGACATCTCCCGAATCTTGGAATTTTGTTCCATGGTTGAGGAAAATATCATTAGGAAGACCTAGGTGTAAATAATAGTAGTAGTAGTTGTGCCTAACCAGAGGAACATATTTTAACATGAGCCGGAATTTGAACAGAATTCAGTTCTATAACAGTTTCAGCTATGTTGCCAAATGTGTTTAAGACATATCCAATCAATTCTTATGTCCATTGCTTAATATCCTAAAAGTTCTCAAGAACTTTAATCATACTCCATAACTCTAATAAGACATGTGTGGGAAGATTATGATCGGAGGATTTTAGGGAACTATAAGCGTAGATACCGATTATATGAACTGCATCCAGTTAGGCCAGCTGAGGATAGCATTGGACCTGCTGATTCGATAACACATTTATTTACTTATAAAATAAAAATTAAAATGTACCTGTTGGCGGGTGCCGTCGTCCTCAACTTGTTAAAATAATGTATTTAAAATATTATTAATTGGAGGCCTTTCGGAAGTTGACTTCCATCATCAGCAGGATGAGTAGGCCTATGCTCTACTAATTGTTGTATTTAAGACGCTGCAGACGTTGATGGCCCTCATGTGTCGCCAGTAGTTACTTAGTTAAATGTTGATTAATAGACCAATCATCTGTGTATAAGTCTACAATTTTCAGGAGAGCCCGATGTTTGTTTCCCAGGGCCAACTAACCTGAGTTTTTCGTGGTTTTCATTACCATGAACGATTTAATCATGTATATATACCTGCAGGAAGAAGAAGACCAGGACGTCCACTCAAAAGACTTCTGGATGGTGTTTCTCTTGAGGCCGAAACAGGTCAACAAATGGCCTAAATTCGTGAATGTACTATGATGATGATGATATATACCTTTCGTCATATTTCTTTCTAATTCTGGTACAAAACTTCACCTCATTCTTGCTAGTAAGTGATTTTACTACATCCCAAAGCTTTCTCATGCTACTTGCCTCTCTTTCCACCGATCTCTTCCAGTTTCCTGGCCTTCCTCATTTCCTCCCTCCCTTGATGAATCCAGTTGAACGTCATTTTTGGAATGTATTCGTTACTTTATATCTCCAAATTATGTGTAGGCCTACAGTTAAAAGTAGACCTACTAAACTTATAGGCCTATAGGCGGGACATGTGGAAAGAAGTGAGGAGTGATCCATACTACAAAAAAATGTTCAAAGGGAAACCAGGTGGAAGAAGACATATAGGAAGACCGAGAATTAAATGTTTAGAGGAAATAGGAGGAGGGAGTTTTGAATAAGAGGATGGAGGAGAAAGATGCAAGATGAAAGATGGTTTGATGGTACAGCAGGCTCTGCCCTACATGGACCGTAACGACATGGAGATAGATAGATAATTAATTTATTACTAGGGCAAGGGTTTTATGTGATATCAAATTAAGAAACATATATATAAATCCATCCATCTAGCATATAGTAATTCTGTCCGAGGGCAGGTCTTTCACTGCAATCACAGCATTTTAATGCTAGCTATGCTTTGCAGCTTTACTAGAGAATTACGCCTATAGGTGTGGTAGCTTTCCGTTGCTTTCCACACCGGTGAAGGATGATAATGATAAGGATGATTATGATGATGCCCGGATGATTTTCCAGGACCGTTACGCCCTAAGCTTCCTGACACTTGTCTTACAGGTGAGGAAATAACCAAAGAAAAAAACTCACCCAGGAGCCTTTCTCGACCGGGAATCGAACCCAGGCCCGCTGCGTGACAAGGCAGCACACTACCTCGAGAACACAGCAGTGGACTGTAGGCCTATATAGACCCAAATATGTAGGCCTAACCAAAATTGGTGAAATGTGAAAATAAATAGCCTATGTCTTCTTCTTCTACACTTCACGGGCAAGGCAAATTGCCTGCTCCGCCTCACAGTTGTTCTGTTCATCTTTTTACTGGTCTTCCTACATTCCTTGAACCTCTTGGCTTGTAGTTAAATGCTGCTTTTGGTAATCTTGTTACATTCATTCTTTCTACATGTATAAACCATTTTTCTCTATATTCTTTGATTTTTACCATTCATCATCATGATCATCATCCGGTATCATGGCAACTGCCGTCGTCTTCCGGAAACCAAACGCCATTCCTCTCTGTCCAATCATTGATCTTCCTCCAATCCTCTGATATTCATTGCTGTTTGTACCCTTCTATCCAAGTTTTCTTCGGTCTTCCTCTCTTCCTCCTTTCTATTGGGATCCATTCCATAACAATTTTATACCATCTTTGTTCTGGCATTCTTTTGACATGGCCATACCACTGTGATCTTTTCTTTTCTAGAATGTCTATGATGTCTGGCTCCTCTTGTACACCCATAATTTCCCCTATTTCTTTATTCAATGGATAGGCCTATAATATTTAACTCTGCTCTTACATATTCATTCTTTATCCGATCCAATATTGTGCAGCCTTTCGTTCTTCTAAGGAAGTTAATTTCTATGCTTTGTATTCTACTTTGTAATTTTTTGGCCATTGCCTAAGATTCGCTCCCATAAAGTAATGCAGGAACTGCCAATGTTTTATAAAACTTCAATCTAGTACGCCTATCTCTTCTTGTTCTGTTCTTTAATGTTCTAATGTTCTATGTAAGTTATAGTTCCACATATCATTTGAAATTTTGACAGTTTCATATTTATGTCTCTTTCAGTTGTTGTGTTTATAGTAAAATTACAACCCAAATAATTAAAATTTGTTACTTGTGAAACTGCAGGTTCATGGCCGCGCGAACATAAGCTCTCCATATATCCCTATCCTGAGCTAATGCTTTCCAATCATTTCCTGTATAATCTACTTCCCTCAAATCATAGTTAATGTTATTCTCTCACCTCATTCTTGGTCTACCAACTGGGCGTTTTCCTTCTGGCTTTCCTATAAGAAGGCTTCTGCAGTATGCTATAGGCCTATTTGTAAGAAATGTTTTAATTCAGATAGACCTACCTGAAGTTTGTTCTAGGGTACGCCTGTGTTCCCTGCAACCAATACCATGCACAGTTCTTTGTAAAAGTAACTATTAAATGACATAGGCTGCCCCTCCAACTGTATAGTCCTAAGTAGTGCCTGTTTCTTTGATGTTCCAAATATGTGGATTGCTTCGTAAATGTTGTTCAATTTGAGATTTCCCTGTAGAGCTACATACAAATTCTGAAGTGTTTGAGAACAAGAAAGAGAAACGTTTTTAAATCGAGTCATTGTTATCCGCATCAATTTAATCAATAATAATTTATATTTAATTAAAGATGGTTGATTGAATTTCCACAAAATATGAGTAGGCTATAGGTCTAGACGAAAAACATAGGCACTATGCTACGTTACTTCAACTAGGTACTGTTAGACTTAGATGTGCATTAAAGCGTCTCAAAATAAAATGTTAAAAATATTCATGCGGTAGGCCTTCTGTGCATTAGCACAACTCCTTTGTTTTGTAGGTCTATAGGCTTACACATATCCTGAATGTTTTCCGCAAACGGTAGCCAAACATTAAAACAAATGTCCTCAACTCGTGTCCAACTAGGCCTATATGTACGACGTTCCTGTGAACGACAAGGGTGCCGGCCAACCAATCTTGACGCACCGTCACAGGGGCGGATGAAAGAAATGAAACGAAATGGATGAGATGAGTATGGAGAAATGATGGAATGTAATTTGTGGCAGGGGAAAACCAGAAAAACCTGCTCAAGCTCCATTTCGTCCAACACGAAACCCACATGGATTGACCGAGACTCGATCTAGTTACCCCAGCGGTGAGACGCATCTAACCAAACATTGAGGAACTAAAAATTGACCTATAAGATTTGAGAGACATCTTTGCTTCGAAAAAATAAGTCACCGGTCATGAGACTAGCTCAAACCCTTAAGCTATCTAAAGAAGGAAAATAATGTAGAAGTGAATTTTAAGAAATTAATGTAGGTCTCGATTTGTTTCTGCTTTTGTACAGCCCTGGAAATGAGAAGAGTTAAATCTTAGTTTCGTCTGTGTGATGAAGCTGAGCTGGTATTAGTCCATTTCGTGTAGCAATTAAATTACGAGGCAGTAATTAGTGAAATGGAAACCAGAATAAACAGAGATAAGTCTGAAATAGGTATTTACTATAACTGGGGGGAAAATTAATGAGACATTCTGTCAAGCACTTTTAAAATACCCTATGGGGAAGTTTACCTATTTCTGTAGGCTACGCCTGACATTTTACCGTATCAAGATTTTGCACTACGTTTATGCAATAGGCCTACTATATACCATAGAGACCTATATATAGGTCTTATAGTAGCTTATGTAACTCAAGTTATACAGGGTGAGTTAGGAAGAAAGTTATATGCTGTTAGGGGTGATAATACTGATGAATCTGAACAAAAAACTTCTAATATACATATGGCCTTTTCCCGGCCGTTTCAGGTTAATTTAATGAAAACAACCAGGAACGGAAAAGTTCAAGTGACAGCAAATCAAGATTCTATTGTCTTCAGGTTTGTTTAATTGTGTACGTTTCCTCATGAAAGATGTTCAAACACTCCACCGCCAACTTCAATGCATTTTGCTGCTCTGGTAGACTGGTGTTGTGTTGCTGGTCCGAACTCATTCGTACGTTCCATTATTTGAGCACAAGCATGTAAAATACGAGTGAGCAGTTCCTCTCTTGTGCCCAACTCTGTGCTTGTAGACATCACTCTTATGCCAACCCCACTAACATTAATTTAATGGGGTAAGATCGGGTGATCTCGCTGACTAAGGAATGTTTCCACCGTGACCGATCCAACGCCCAGGATATGTTTTGTAGAGGTGTCATTTCACTGGCCGTACGGAATGTGCAGGAGCTCCGTCATGCTGAAAGTACATACGAGCTCGTGTTGCCAAAGGCATATCCTATAAGTATTAAACAAAAGTTAACAGTGATGATCTTGAAGATTTTCGGGCTGTAGGCCTTGATCTTAAGGCTTGAAGTTCCCCAACGTTTCGCCAGAGACTGTGTCTGGCATCCTAAAGGGTTGTCTTGAGACTGGCAATTTTGTTCACTGTCTGTCCTATTTATACGTTCACCGCGATGGATTCGTAAGTTATATCTGCCTTCTGATTGGTCAGCGGTAGGGACTTCCATTGCCCCAATGAGATTGCTGTTATCTAACTGCACACACTATTTTACCCGTCTACAACGAGAAGCCATCGAAATATTCAAATATAAAAACAGTTTCAATAGAAAAGAAGAATCATTAAAAGTCAACAAAGTATGGATACCGGTCCTAAAAAACGCAGAATGCAAACCTCTACAAGTACAGTCGACTAGACCATCAAACAGCAGTCTCATTGGAGCAATGGAAGTCCCTATCGCTGACCAATCAGAAGGCAAATATAACTTACAAACACATCGCGGTGAACATATAAATAGGATAAACAGTGGACAAAATTGTCAGTCTCGAGACAACCCTTGAGGATACCAGACGCAGTCTCTGGCGAAACGTCGGGGAACTTCAAGCCTCAAGACCACGGCCTACAGCCCAAAAATCTTCTTCAAGACCATCATAGCAACTCGGGCCATGAAAGTCTACGTCAATGCAAAACTTAACAGTGTTTGATTTACTGTCACCTGCACTTTTCTGGTTCCTCGTTGTTTTCATTAAATTACGCTAAAACAGCTAAGAAAAGGTCATATGTATATTAGAAATTTTTGTTAAGAATCACCAGTACTATCATCCCTCAAAGTATGTACCTTTCCTCCTGACTCACCCTGTAGACCTATGACTATTTGAACCTAAGTCTAAATGACAGAAGAACTTTACATTCACATGGTTTACTTTTCCAAATTCTGCACACATAATTACCAAGTTATTTATTAACGCGTTTTCAGAATTTATCAGCTTATCACAATTTAGGAATAAGATCACAATACTCTTCTTTACTTTTGATACCACAGAACAGAACATGTCTATACTCTGAATCTTACACAATATCTATGACTAGAGCATGGAACTCACTTCCCAGTCATGTCATGGACTGTCAACCACTGTCATTATTTAAATCCAAATTAACTGATATCTTAAGTTCCACATAATGAAAACATTAACTGCAAAACAACTATATTCAGCATTTTGTAAATAATAATCTAGAAAACTTTACTTACTTAATTTTATGTTATATTATTTTAATTTTATTATATTCCATGTTTTTGTTAGTATTAGCTAGTATTCGATCACATCAACATTGTATTTTGTTTAGTCTGTATTTTAATATCTTAAAATTGTAATAAATATGTAATTTTTTTGTATAATTTTACTATTCGCTGGTTGAGTGGAAGAGAAGGCTTCATGGCATTAACTCTGCCAGCTAAGCATTATTATTGTTGTTATTGTTATTATTATTGTTATTATTATTGTTATTATTATTATTATTATTGATATTATTATTGCTATTATTATTATTATTATTATTGATATTATTATTATTGCTATCATTATTATTATTAGGCCTATTATTATTATTATTATTATTGATATTGTTATTATTATTGCTATCATTATTATTATTATTATTATTATTATTATTATTATTATTATTATTTTATCTTATCTACGCATCAGCCTATGATTATTTAGGCTAGGTTTCTATAAAATAATGGCCTATTGTACAGGGTGTTTCATAATACGTATTAGGCCTACAGATTTCTAGGGATTGTAGAGGGCACTTAGTAGATAAAGTTTTGATAAGGAACCCATGTCCGAAAACGTACCATTTCGATGTAAAGTATGTTTGAAGATAGAAACACAGTGGGCTGATATAGTGTGTCTTGTGTTTCAGAATAAGTGTTACAGACTTCTAGGGATTGAACTACAAGTGTGGTTCCACATGGCGACTCTGTTGTTCGTTGTACAAAGCGTACCTGCGACGCATGTTTTTATACACACGCTCCACAAGACTTGGTGTGTGCTCAATAATTTCTGCTGCCGTCAGAATTCGTGTAAGATGGCCTTCTCCGATTCGACAAATGTAGCATAACCCCTAGAAGTCTCTGTAACACTTTCAAGACACACGATATTAGCCCATTGTATTTCGATCTTCAAACTTATTTTACATTAAAATGGTAGCTACGTTTCCGGGCTTGGTTCCTTATCTAAACTTTATCTGCTAAGTCCCCTCTACAACCCCTAGAAGCCTGTAATACTTATTCTGAAACACCCTGTATAATAGAATAAAGATAGGTACTCCTTCAGTTGATGCATTATTGCCTGTTCTTTAATAACGGGTTTTTTCTTTAAGCGCTCCCGGTACTAATTCCCTTGCAATTTGGTTTTAAAATATGCAAAACACAAAAATCGTTTTTTTTCACCTTACTCTTAAGTTATGTACATAAAAATTATGTCACTAATTAAGCAATGTTTCCTGAACATAATGACACTCTGGTTAACTTTTTTAGTCATATTTCGTCATGAGTAATTTAAAATAACGAAAATGAAAATAACAAATCCAACTTCTTAAAAGCATTGTCTTGGTACAATTTTCTCAAAAACTACTTATCCAATTGTTTCCAAAATTGAGTTATTGTCCATAGTTCATTTGATAATAATGTTTGCTTATGTTCAGATCCATAGTAATTCTGCCCGAAGTCAGGTCTTTCACTGCAATCATAGCATTTTCATGCTATGCTTTGCAGCTTTACTAGGGAATTATAGGTGTGGTAGCTTCCCGTTGCTTTCCACACGGTGTGAAGGAGGAGGAGGAGGATGATGATGATGATCGGATAATTGTGTTCAGATATGGATTGTGATATTGTGGTTTATTTTAAAACAATTCAAAGCTCAAACATTTGTTTTTGTTAAAAATGTTGCATACATGTTTTTATTTCAAATACTATCCATAGCAGAAAGATAAATTTACCTTATTATTCTAGAGCTCTTTAAACTGCATATTCATGCCAAAAATTATTCTCCTATCTTTTATAGTTTCAGAGAAAAGTGTACCAAAATATTAAAAAATAAAAGTTACGGGAAAATGCAAAGAAAAAAATGTATACATTAGCAGAACACAGAGACGCCATTTTTAAAAATTAATTAAGTGGCTAAATGTCCAAAATCGACAAAATAATATTACAGATCGATAAAATGGACCTTCCTGGATTTTATGAAGCAAAAAAAAAAAAAAAAAAAGATTTTTTAACCCAAATGAGAACTGGGTGCCCTTAACGTTTTGGAATACCAGTAGAGATATTCATATTATTAATGATCGTTCAGCAGGTACTTATTGTTTACGTTGTAATAGTGTGTTTTAAAATCAGTATTTGTAGTATCTCTATTGTCAGCCTCACAACACAACACGGGACGGGAATTGGCAACATGTAATGAGGAAGGCAAAGGAGGGACAGCACATTCCTCAGTATAGTTCAGTTCTGGCTTCTGTAGCCCCATTGTTGTATGGTGCGGTAAGAGGGGAGGGTGAGTTGCAGGTACTGCCAGCAACTACACTCAGTTATCAAAACATAATAGTAACTACACGTTGATTTTTTTTATCTACTAGTTTCTGTGTTAGTGAACAACGCGCACTCACTATTGAGTAACACTAAGAAATTAGGACTGGAAGTAAATATCTATTTGCAGACGACAGTTGCAGTGTTGATAGCTAAGAGTCGTGAGGATGTGAAATACATGATGAGAAAACTTCTAAATGCTTTGAAATAGGAGGATTAAGAGTAAACATGGAAAAAACTGAATATCTTGTAGTAGGAGGAAGTGGACGAGATATATCCCTATCCCAAGGAATTATTAGAGCTGTTAAAAAAATTTAAATATTTGGGATCAATTATTGATGAATCAGGGAGTTGTAAAGCTGAAGTAGATAGCAGGTTAGTACAAGTACGAAGAGCCATAAAAATGTTGAATGGAGTACTGTGGAGTAGGACCATGTCAAACCACACGAAGAAGAGGATTTTGAAGTCTGTTGTGGAAAGCATAATGACTTATGGTGCTGAGGGATGGACTTTAGTAGAGGGACAAAAAACTAAGATCTTGGCAGTGGAGATGGATGGAATAAGACGCAGTGCCAGGGTGTCCAGGTTGGAAAGAAGAAGAAATCAAGAAGTGAGGCAGATGATGGATATGGAGGAGACAGTGGTGGAAAGGATCGAAAGACGAGCTCTTCAGTGGTATGGCCATGTCAGGAGAATGGAGGATGATAGGTGGCCCAAAACTCTTTTGGAATGGTTACCTTCTGGTAGAAGAAAACGGGGCAGGCCAAGAACAATTTGGAGAGGAGAGATCCATAGATTGATGAACGACCGAGGTCTGGAGGAGGATGAATGGCGTGATCGGCAAGAATGGCGAATGGGAATACAGGGTAACCGCTGAAAAGTGGAGAGGCCCTCAAAAGTAAAGTAAGTAAGTAAATATCAATAAAACTAAATATATGGTCACACGTAGAAATTCAGTATATAATGGAAATGGACAGCTAATGACAAATGAGGGAAATTTTGAGGAAGTGGCTGAATTCAAATACCTAGGAACAATAATCACAAATAGGAATGAGATGCACAAAGAAATTAAACGTAGCCTCAATTCTGGAAATGCGTGCTATTATGCATTGCAGAGACTCTTGATGTCCCAACTCCTTTCAAAAAACGTTAAACTGAAAATATATAAAACTATTATTCTACCAGTTATATTATATGGGTGCGAAACATGGACTCTTACTTTAAGGGAGGAAAGGAGATTACAAGTATTTCAGAATAAAGTACTTAGGAAAATTTTTGGACCAAAGAGAGATGAACAGACAGGTGAATGGAGAAGACTTCATAACAATGAACTACATGGTCTTTATAGGAAGCCAGATATAATAAGAACAGTTAAGTCTCGTAGACTGCGATGGGCAGGACATGTTGCACGTATGGGGAATGAAAGACTTGCATGGAAGCTTCTTGTAGGAAAGCCAGAGGGAGGACGCCCAGTTGGTAGACCAAAAATGAGGTGGGAGAATAATATTAACTATGATTTGAGGGAAGTAGATTATATAGGGAATGATTGGAAAGCATTAGCTCAGGATAGGAATGTATGGAGAGCTTATGTCCGCGCGGCCATGAACCTACGGGTTCGATAGTGCCAGTGAGTAAGTAAGTATATACATATGTTCTGGGAGTAAAGTTGGCCGTCACGCAGGGCTGACAAATCGGCTGACACCTCGTACCGAAAGGAAAGACCTAACCTACTATTGCTACTACTACTACTACTACTACTACTACTACTACTACTACTACTACTGCTACTGCTACTGCTGGTGGTGGTGGTGGTGGTGCTGCTGCTGCTGGTGCTGGTGCTGCTGGTGCTGGTGCTGGTGCTGCTGCTTCTTCTGCTGCTGCTTCTACTATTATCCTATTAGATCTACTACTATTATTATCCCAAGGGCTCCAAAAGACTGTAATGGGATAACCTTACCTTTTACTAAAAAACGGGATGTGGCTGTATCGTGGACACGGACGTGTGTTTTACGTAAATACGTGGACGTAACAGGTAATATTTTCTTTGAGCGTAAGTATGCTATGGACTATGTATGCATACATCATAATATCATCCACTTTTGCATCATTACATCATCTACTTGCATAGGTTTGATCGCCCCAGCTGCAGATATACTGGCGTCGTCGTTGATCCGCTCGGACGCCTCACTGTCATATGATGATTTATGGGTATCATTGGATTCCTCTTGAGAAGCCCTTTCCAACCATATACGATCTCTTTATTTTTATTTGGCTTTTTGACGAGTATAGGCCGATATTGCATTATTTATTTCAATTTTTTACTTTAACACCATAGACCTATTCCGGTATATATTCACTATAACTATTCCACACTTATGATTTATATACGCAATCGATAGATCTTGACGATAGCTGACGTTTGAAACTCAAACGAACGTCGTAACGTTCAGAATCAAAATTTATACTAAACGAAAATTATGTGACGCAGCAAAACGACCTCAAAATGGCGGCGCTCCCCCCTCCGAAGCGCGCGATGCGTCACAGTCCACACTCAACGTACGATCCTTTATCTATCGAGTGGTGTAATTAAATTTTGGATCTAAATTATAGATATGTAGCCTTAACCTTGCAATTTATCGAATTGCAAATCAGATAGCCTATATTCCAATTCAAATTCTACCCCCCGAGTTTAAATAAAAATATTTAGGTCTAATTTCAGTGAAAATGTGTGGAATCATGATACTAGTTATAATCTTATAAACTAGTAGTAGGCTTTATTAGACAAAAAGTAAGATATTTACAATAGTATTTACAATAATATGGGTCGCATAGGCAGTAAGCCGTACGTGCTGTTGACAGTCCGTTACAATAAAGTAATAATTGGTAATAGTAAATAAAGAAAAAACAAAAAGAAAACAATAATATTACAATTACATAAACAAAACACAATAATATGACATAGGAACATTTATAACCAAACTGTATCCCCCAATTTTCTTATCAGTTTTCTGAATTGCCTGCAATTATGGACGAAAATTTAAAGAAGTATCCACGTAAAACGAAAGTAAGTGTTTTTGACACTAATATATTTGCGTACTATGGGTTATTAGTTTGTTCTCTTGCAATAGCCTAGCAGAAACACGGAAATTAATATTGTAACTTGATGGCCTCACTTGCGATTTATTACATAACCTACCATGAGTTAAAGTTCAGTGTTCATGATACCGGAAGACTGAGTGGCGTGAAAATGGCCCAGGGCCTGGCCCTGATGTTCAATTCATATGAAGATCAGCTCTGACCATTACTCATGTCGGAACTTCTAGACAGCGCAGTAAAATAGAATAAAAGAAAATGGCAAAGAGTAATAAAATTCACAGTAGGGTCATCTATCGCACCTCATTCATATTTGTGCATATAGGCTCCATGCAAAATGCAGTATCCCAGCATTTCTTCTTCTTCTTCAGGCGGGGACCATAGCCTGAGCCGGGACAGGCTCCTGGGTGAGTTTTTTTTGGGGGGTTTTTCCTCACCTGTAAGATAAATGTCAGAAAGTTTAGGGCCCAATTGACCCCAAAAATAATTCGGCAATCATCATTCACTGGTGTGGAAAGCAACGGGAAGCTACCACGTCTATAATTCCCTAGTAAAGCTGCAAATTATAGTATGATAATGTTATGATTGCGGTGAAAGACCTGCCCTCGAGTAGATAGGTAGATAGACTAATAGTTAAGAGTGAAAAAACTGACAAATTTAGCATATGTAGGCTTATATACCTCTTAAGTCCCACATGAGCACTGAGGATACGGATGCTCCCTAGCGGGAGTTTCTTGACCAATGTAATTTAGTCACGCTTATTTTCTACAGATGTCAACGAGTGATATGTGGTAAGCACATCGCCTCAATTAGATATCTAGTAGAGCACTAGGCATTACTTGGATGGTGAAGCCCGGTTCAATTTTGTTCAGAGGCACTAATTTAAGCTTGATGTGATTTTACGAGCCCGAAAATCTTCAGACTCGGGACCAACGGCTTAAGTCCTTCCCGGAGGACTTGTCCGTTGGATTTTTTTATCCTAAAAATCCATCAACCACGGCCGGGTTTGAACCTGCGAGTCTCGGAACCAGAAGCAAGGAACATATGGCCTAACCACTAGACCACCGCAGCCGACCAAGCGTCTTATTTCAGTCTTGATTAAGTTCTTAAATCTATGATACAGATACAACATGTAATGCGCATGGGTTTCACATTACTTCCTAAATTCATTGAAAATCACAATTGCGGTTATGTAGTAAGTTAGTTAGTGAAATTTTTAAAATATTAAATATAAGTAGCCTACCTGATGTATCATTCGTCCTTAATTAAAATGTATTTCTGTTTAAAAAAACTTCAATTAGTTAAAAACCATGTAGGCCTTTCAGAACATGTTCCATCTTCGGCATGTCATTAGGTACCTAATTATTGGTTTCAACTAATAATTGACGATTTTTTAACATAAATCCATTTTAATTGAGGACGATTAATACATCAGGAACTTATTTTAATGTTTGAACAAAAATTATGGCATTTCAAGGTGTAGTAGTCCTGTCAGAAGTAAAATTGTACTTGACAATAAAATTTTGGAGCATATCTAGGATGCAATATCTCATATGAAGAAGAAAAAGATGTAAATGCAAAAATATCAACATTTTTAAGAATTTTAGGGTTAATAAATTCTATCTTCAAGCCACAATTAGTCCAAAAAATTCAAAACTAAAAGTGTATAAAACACTGGCTCTTTCAACTCTTTTGTATGGTAGCGAAGTATGGACATTGAAACAAAAGGATATACAGAGACTTAGATCTGCTGTAATGAGATATCTTCAGAGTACTGCATGATACACACTACTAGATCACAAAGAATGAAGACATCGTAGAAGAATTACACCTTAGAACCTTTAAAAAACAAAATTTCTGATTATAAATCAAGGTGGATGCAACATGTTCATCGAATGGAAGATCACATGATACCCAAACAAATGTTAAGATATCAACCTGCAGGAAGAAGAAGACCAGGACGTCCGCTCAAAATACTTTTGGATGGTGATTCTCTTGAGGCCGAAACAGGCCAACAAATAGCCTAAATTCGTGAATGTACTATGATGATGATGAAATATTGTTTTGTTGCAAAAGGAAATGCCGTGTTTTAGATCTAATAGGAAAATACGTTTAGACATCCAGGATTTGATTAAATTCACGAGTTCTCACCCCTAACAACTCGATAAGATAGCGTGTATGAATAGGATGGTCACCCCTGCTCCATTTCACTCTCCTCGTCTTTTCTTCTCCGCCGCTTCTTGGATGATTCGATTTGATTTAGAAATTTGAAGAAGTCTTCGAGAAGTAGCCATTTCTCCCCAGCGTATAAAGCTACGATGTGACTGTTATAGGGTCATAAAGAAGAGGAAATGTGCTATTGGGTGAAAGAAGAAACAGACAAAACACTCGGATTAACACTGCACTTACAAATACGTTCAGCAATACGTTATGTTTTATTACTGCCTACTACCATTATCTTAAAAACCGTCAATTTTAATAAACCTAATTCTCGCTTAAGAAGTGCGCCGTAGCGTAATTGGTTAAGGTAATGCGCTACAAGCCGAAAGATCGAGAGTTCGAGTCCCGGTGGGGTCAGGATTCTTAAACTGACTCAAACCTTCTGAAAATAAAGTGTGCATAAACAGATGCCTAAAGTTTTTTTTTTTCCGAATGGCCCACATTTGCCTTTCAGCATTCCTGGTTTCTCTCCTGGTATGGCGTACTTGTAACCCGCTTCTGAGGTTGGGGCGCCTGGAAGACGGGGTTACGTTGCCCCGATGATATAATGGGTGGTGATGATGATGATGGTGCGCCAGGAGAGTCCCTAATACTAAGATGAATATGAATGATGATGATTGCGATGGTCATATGATTTCGGGGACCGTTTGGGCCTTAAAGTTTTCCTGACATTTGTCTTAAAGGTGAGGAAAAACCCCGATAAAAACCTCACCCAGAAAAACTGTCCCGACCGGGGATCGAACCCGGGCCCGCTGCGTGACAAGGCAGCACGCTATCCCGACACCACAGCGGTGGACCCTAAAGAAAATATTAAATAAACAAAAAAAATGCTCACAAGTTGTGCATAGAACTAACTGGAATTAGTGTCATCCTCACTTCGTTTTCACAGTGTTATTAATCTGTGCAGGTCTCAATTATTGATTTGGGTAGATTTTTTTACATGTTATAACGTGGTAACGATCACAAGATAGTTCACAAAGTTCACTTGAACATATTGCGTAAGGGTCGTGGTAGGTCTTCAGATTACATACTTTGTGGTGGTATCCTTGCTAGGGAATTAAATTCTAATTCACAGTAGGCCTATGCATAATGATCTCTATCATATCTCACAGTGTTCAGCCGGACGGATTTAATGGACGACGAGGTTCAAGGAATGTAGCAAGGCCAGTGAAAAGATGGATAGAAAAACTGTGAGGCGGAACAGGCATTTTGCTTAACCCGTGAAGTGAAGAAGAAGAAAACTATTAATGACATAAATAAATGTCATTCTCGAGAAAATTAATTATCTAACAGATAATTTTATAAGCATGACTTAATAGTACCAAGTGTGCGCCAACCCCTGATATCTTGAGGGAGGAAATTCCAGGAGCGGATAGAGACTACTGTGTAGGAAGTAGGCCTATAGGCCTAGTAAGAGGAAGTGCTACAAAGAGGGATTGTTACCAGACTGTTATCTTGTGACTTAGTGTTAATATTGTAGTAAGAAGATTACTTCTCAAATCTGGACGCCAGGTATCTACGAGTGTAGGAATTCAGAAGCTTGAAAAAAGTGAAAGAGAGTGCAAATCATGTCTGTCAGTAAGACGAAGCCAAGAGAAGTCATTGAAGTGTTCGGAAATATGATCATAACGGCGGATACGCACTCCTATCTCGATAGGTCGTGTTCCTGTAAGACCCGGGAAGCGTGGGACACACAAAAATACCTACAAATGGAGAGGTTAAAGCAATGAGAGGGGGAGTAGATAGACTATATTAAAATGCGTCGTCCCTGGCCAAACCTTTATCTTAAGAATAAAGGAAACCACATAAAACTGAGTCAGGTTTGAACCCCAGAACTACTAAACGATCCGTCTGAACAAACTTGATGGGTTCAAATTAATTTATTCAGCCTTAAATTCATTTAATAGTCCCGCGCCGTAGCCGAGTTGTTAAGGCAAGAAGCCCTAGGCTACCAAAATTATTCTGGTTCGTGTCCCCATGCGGGAAGAAATTTTCTCATGGAATTTCGATCAGTATGGGACCGGTGCCCACCCAGCATCGTGAGGCATTTGGGTAGCTACAATAAGTAGCATCGGCTGCGGTGGACTAGTGGTCATGCTCCTTGCCTCTGGTCCCGAGGGTCGCGGCTTCAAACCCGGCCGGGGTCGATGGATTTTTTTAGGACGGAAAAAATCCAAGGAGCAAGTCCTCAGGGAGGGACTTTAAGCCGTGGGCCCCGAATCTGAAGATATTCAGGCTCGTAAAAGATCCTTAAGCCTGAAAGCAAAATTTACCGATTTTTCCCGTCCTAGTACCGCCTTGGTTTCCTAGATGTCAGTATGAGGCGGAACGCTGACCACGGACCACTTTAAGTGACATCTATAGAAAACAAGTGTAACTAAATAAGTATGGTTCAAATTCTTCCCTGTAGGGGGGAGAGCGCCTAAATCTCTTTTAAGGGAAAATATGGGCTTACAAGTAGGCTACAATAAGTAGCGACTCCAGGTTGAGAAAACCAGTTATATCGGCTGAGGGATCAAACATGCTGACCACATGTCACTCGTACACTGGCTAGAGATCGCACCTCTGTGATTGACATATGTTGAGGTGAGGCCAGCAGCTGGATGGTAGGCCAAGGTTTAATAAAAATAAACTTAGACTAGACTAATAACTTTAACTTGATATAAAATATAGGCCTATAGTGTATTTGAAATGTGGCACTTGCGACAAGTGTCGACTGACTGTTGACACAAAAAGTCTCTTCCTCTGACAAAGTGAACCCTGCAAATTCGATTCAGCAGTGCAATATGGCGAGCTACGAGTTGCCCTAACATTTCTTGTTGCTAGACAGACTCGGTGACGTATTGCAGTACACTTCAGCCCGATCAGTGGCGTTTCACTACGTAGAATTCCTGCACTTAGCGAGATACCAATGTGGTATTTTCACAATATCAAAAGAAACATTGTAATATTTTACTGACACGTTCTTAATGGCCCATTTATTGCTCAGTGGCTGGCTTATTGTGAAGATAATAAGAAATAGAAAAGGGATTTATACATCTGAGGCTGCTTTCCTACTCACTCCTATTATCTACCTATTTCTATTCAATGCATCTTCCAAATCACAACTCAATGGTATTAATAGGCTGTTAGTTTATGCTGATGATGTAGTATTATTGAGCGATAACAAGGAGATACTAAGGGTCAGCACTCACACACACACACACACACACACACACACCACACCACACACACATTGGGACTGGAAAATAAACATCAATAAAAATAAATATAGGCTATGTTCATACATAGAAATGCATTATAGGCCTATAGGAAATGGACAACTAATGACAAATAAAAGAAATTTTGAAGAAGTGGCTGAATTCAAATACCTAGGAACAATAATTACAAATAGGAATGAGATGCACAAAAAAATAAACATAGGCTCAATTCTGGAAATGCGTGCTATTATGCATTGCAGAGACTCTTGATGTCCCAACTACTTTCAAGAAACGTTAAACTGAAAATATAAAACTATTATTCTCCCAGTTATATTATATGGATGCGAAACATGGACTCTTACTTTAAGGGAGGAAAGAAGTTTACGAGTATTTGAGAATAAAAGTTCTTAGGAAAATTTTTGGCACAAAAAGAGATGAACAGATAGGTGAATGGAGAAAACTTCATAATAGTGAGTTACATTATATGTATAGGAAGCCAGATATAATAACAGTTAAGACTCGTAGGCTGCGATGGGCAGGACATGTGGCAAGTATGGGGATGAAAGAGATGCATGGTAGCTTCTGGTAGGAAAACCAGAGGGAAGACGTCCGGTTGGTAGCTATACCAAGAATGACGTGGAGAATAACATTATTCGTGATTTGAGAGAAGTAGATTACACAGGGGATGATAGGAAAACATTAGCTCAGAATAGGGATGTATGGAGAGATTATGTCCGCGCGGCCATGAACCTACGAGTTCGATACAGCCAGTGAGTTAGTTAGTGAGCTTCTTCCAAATTTAGTCCACTGGCTCTCATCCCTCTATGCATATTTTTCTTCCACTAGATCGTGGTCTTCTTCTCCTTCCACTGCCAGGATATTGCCAATTAAAGATCTTCTTAGGTCATTTCACCCTTCATTCCAATCACATGTTGAAACCATCTTACTGACCTTTGTTAAATTCGCTCGATGATTGTTTCCTTTGCACCCATTATATTTCCTTATTTCCTAAGTGGGATGTTGTCACTTTTCAGTAATCCAAAATATCAGAAAGGGTCACCACCATGGTTTCAAAACATAAATGATCATGAAAACCCAATAGTACGCAATATAGGACACCTTCCACAATGGCGTACTACACATAGAAACATATTCGACCAAATAAATAATCCATAGCACTTAGCATGTAGCAACCAAGGTCAGAATGATGAGCGCAGAGTGGCGTGGCTCATTCCGGTCCTGAATCGAGCCAAGCTCTTCAGCGACACGGTTTCCGATGCCCCAATCAAGCGAGATCTATTCGCCTTGGCAACAATATCCATATAAATCTCACACTACTCAAACAATAAAATAAATCCCCATAAAATCGCCGTGTAGGCTAGGGTATACCAGCTGAACCCAATACAGAATACACAACGCGAATTCGCCGATAAGGGACAAACACAAGTCCCAGGAAAGGCACACTGGACAGTACCAATAGCTGTCACGAAGTGAGATGAGTAATCCAAAACTTTTTCTCTATTTCCAGTGCAAATATTTTCCTCTTCTTTGATTCCTTAAGACGCCATGATTCATTCTTATAGCAGGCAACTGTTTCTACCATAAGTTTACCAACCTTTTTTTTTTTAATTACACATTACATATAACCTATTTTTATCCCAAAAATTGTATTTAGCAACCGATTATCTTTCTTCTCTGCTTGTATTCTTAAATAACAATTTTTGTATCAGTTTCATTATACGATTTAAAATCACTCTAAGATATTTCTCCTGATCCTGTAACACTTATTTAATTTATTCCTCATCTCTAATGTGCCTACATCATTTGTATTTCAGTTAACTGGCAAGTAGCCTGCTCGGGCCTATGTGTTTTTTAAAATTAATTTAAAGATTTAATTTGTGATATGCCTATAGGGGCTATATAATTTAACTTGCATAAAAAATTCTAAATCGGTGCATCGTGGGCTATTAATAATTGGTCATAGCATAATTAATTGAACACATAGGCCTATAGGAGTCCTTAATTAAAAGCTATGTTCTCCTGCATAGATTTTCCACTCTTGTAAATTCTTTCAATAAAAATATTTAAAAAGTGTAGGGGAAATTAAATTATACTAAAATGCCTTCTTCTTCTTCTTCTTCTTCTTCCGAATGCAGTATTGGGTGATGATGCCCGTTCTGCGACTACAAAAACTGATCTTTCCATCGGTTGAAGGGTCTTACGAGGTATCTTTTGCCTTTAGGGTTGAGGTGGTAATCATCTTTGGTAAACGGGAATTTGACATTCTCTGGACGTGTTGGAACCATTTAATCTGATAATTTTGTATATGTTCAACCATTTCCCTACTATTCCACTGCATCCTTATCTCATCACTTTTCATTCTATCCCTTAATGTTACTCCAGTTAGTGATCGGAGGAATCTCATTTGTGAACTATTAATGCGGGATTTATCTTTTGCTCGAAGTGTCCAGCATTCACTTCCGTATAGTAGAGCAGGTTTGGCTATGGCATTATGAAATCTCAATTGGATTTCTTTCCTCATTTGTTTCTCCAAAATTTCTCCTAATTACACCATTTAATCTGTTATATTTTTCTAAATTTGTTTCCACATTGTGGAACGAAATAAATACAGAGGCATTAACGAAATAAATACTAAAATGCCTCTGTATTATTTCGTTCCACAATCTCGCCTTAAACATTTCGAGCAGATAATTTCGTTGGGTCCACCGCTGTGGTCTCGAGGTAGCGTGCTGACTTGTCACGCAGCGGGCCCGGATTCGATTGCCGGTCGGGACAGGATCCTGTGTGACTTTTTTTTTCGGGGTTTCTCATCACCGGCAAGACAAATGTCAGGAAGCTTAAGGCCCAGCGGTCCCCGAAAATCATCCGGCCATCATCATCATCCTTGTCATCTTCACCCTTCACCGGTGTTGAAAGCAACGGGAAGCTACCACACCTATAATTCCCTAGTAAAGCTGCAAACCATAGCATGAAAATGCTATGATTGCAGTGAAAGACCTGCCCTCGGGCAGAATTAATATGGATGGAATTCCGTTGGATGACTCATCTACAACTTCAATATAGAATATAGGCATATATATCCATCCATAGTAATTCTGCTCGAAGGCAGGTCTTTCACTGCAATCATAGCATTTTCATGCTATGCTTTGCAGCTTTACTACGGAATTATAGGGTGGTAGCTTCCCGTTGCTTTCCACACCGATGTAGGATGATTATGATAAGATGAATATGAATGATAATGATTGCGATGGCCATATGATTTCGGGGACCGTTTGGGCCCTAAAGTTTTCCTGACATTTGTCTTACAGGTGAGGAAAACCCCCGATAAAAACCTCACCCAGAAAAACTTTCCCGAGCGGGGATCGAACCCGGGCCCGCTGCGTGACAAGGCAGCACGCTACCTCGAGACCACAGCGGTGGGACAGGCATATGTATAGTTCATTAATTAATATCAAGGCCTTATTTCAGTATTTATTTTGCTTTCAATCATTATCTGCCATAAATTATTTCTGGATGTATTCTTGTATGCCTTTTCTAAATCGACCAAAACCAGTTGAGTGTCTAATCAAATTGCATTCCTCTTTTCTAACAATATGGAATTATAAATATTAAATATAAAAATAGAATGTTTATTTGTTTGTTTGTTCGTTCGTACTTTATCCGCGGCCATACCGTTGATCCGATTGTGATGGGGCTTTTTGCAAAATGCTCAGGAGATTCCCGGGATGAAAATAGGCTATAAGAGAGTTGTGATACTCAACTCCCACACCCCTAAAAATCGTCCTTTGTAGTGGAAAACGTGAAAAAAAGTACCTCTTTGGACGCTTAAATGGCTTACGCTGCCTAAAACATAACAAATACACAAAACTAATGTACATACATTTGAATATTTCAAAAAGCTCTACAAAAAGTCCGCAACAGCATATGTTTATCTCTTATGGATAATTCAAAATACCATTTTTGTGTTTCATTGATGCCAATAAGATCGAGACAAGTAGGCTACGTAGATTCCTGTGTAAGCATAGCAGCACATGGCGGGTGTTTTTACGGATAACTCACAATAACGAATTTTGCCATTTAGCTTATTTATGCCAAGAAGTTCGAAATAAGTAGATTCCCGGGCAACGCCGCGTAATCAGCACGGGGAATCTTAAAATAATTACGATATACATTTATAATTATTGTTATTTTTACTTATTCAACTAATCATAAGCAGTAGGCCTATATTAATTTTGTCTTTCAGCTCATTTATGCCAAGAGATAGGGATGAGGAGATTCTCGGACAATGCCGGGTAAACAGCACGAGGTAGGTCTATCTAAAAAGAATCACAATACAAATGTTTCCTATCACTTATTTAACTAAACATAAAACTAATTAATTTCGTATTTCAGCTCATTTTATGTCAAGAAGATCGAGATAAATAGATTCCTGGGCAAACGCCGGGTAATCAGCACGGGGTATCTAAAAAATATAGGCCTATAGGCTATCAACTAACTAACTAACTCACTGGCACTATTGTACCCGTAGTTTCATGGCGGCGCGGGACATAAGCTCTCATATATCCCTATCCTGGGCCAATGTTTTCCAATTATCCCCTGCATAATCTACTTCCCTCAAATCATAGTTAATGTTATTCTCCCACCTCATTCTTGGTCTACCAACTGGGCGTTTTCCCTCTGCTTTTCCTACAAGAATATTCCATGCACGTCTTTCATTGCCCATTCGTGCCACATGTCATGCCCATCGCAAGTCTACGAGACTTAACTGTTCTCATTATAGGTATCTGGCTTCCTATAAAGAAAAAATATATACCGGTATTATAATTAATTTTCCTTTTATTTATTCAAATAAATATAAAAACATTAATTTTCATTTATTTAGGCGTAGCAGCGCACGCCGGATATTAGCTAGTGTTATATAAATAAGAAAATGTATTTGTATTTGTGGCATACATCTGAAGAAGATACAATGTATCAGAACAACTGTCATTAATTTTGATTAAAATAAACATTTATGAAATCAATAAAACTTTGATAATTTTATTTAATAAATAAAGAATATGGTGTTTCATCGAGTAAAGGCCAGATCCAATTTCACTGATTAATAAATATAAGCCACTAACCGTGCCTGTATCAATTAAGTTGGTTCGACCCCTTGACTATACCTATTATTTTCATCTGCACGCAATTTTCCATTCATTTTTTGTGTAGGGCCTGATATTCACAAAGTTTATACGATTAATACTGAATCCTGTATCATTATTCGCATCATTATGAACACAATTTTAAAAATTTATGGACCCCAAATAAAAGTGAAACAGACAGGTGAATGGGAGAAAAAAATACATAAACAGTGAAACTACATTGTCTTATAGGAAGAAGCCAGAGATAATACGGTAAGAAGAGTTAAGTTCTCGTGGCCTGTGATGGGCAAGCAGAAAACATATGACACGAATTGGGAATGAAAGCTTCTTGTAGGAAAACCAGAGGGAAAACGCCCAGTTGTTAGACCAATAATGAGGTGGGAGAATAACATTAACTATGATTTGAGGGAAGTAGATTATACAGGGAATGATTGGAAAACTTTAGCTCAGGATAGGGATGTATGGAGAGCTTGTGTCCACGCTGCCATGAACCTACAGGGTTCGATAGTGTCAGTGAGTTAGTTTAGTATTATATATAGGATGCTTTGCTAATTAAAGGGTTAAGTTTGTTATGGTACATTCGTGGCCTAACTGGTATCATAATGTTCATTTTCAGGCTCTTTTATAAGATAGTTCATCCATAGTAATTCTGCCCGAGGGCAGGTCTTTCACTGCAATCATAGCATTTTCATGCTATGCTTTTCAGCTTTACTAGGGAATTATAGGTGTGGTAGCTTCCCGTTGCTTTCCACACCGATGAAGGATGATGATGTTAATGATAAGGATGATGATGATGGCCGGATGATTTTCGGGGCCCGTTGGGCCTTAAGCTTCCTGACATTTGTCTTACAGGTGAGGAAAAACCCCGAAAAGAACCTCACCCAGGAGCCTGTCCCGACCGGGGATCGAACCCGGGCCCGCTACGTGACAAGGCAGCACGCTACCTCGAGACCACAGCGGTGGACTTTTAACATAGTAACATTCTGAAATGAGGCATTTTATATATATTAGGCCTATATCTCATAACAAGCCTACATTTTTGTTTATGCTTAGGCCTATGCCTAACCTACAGGATACCCTGGAGGTTTTATCATATATTATCCAGTAGCTCTTATGTTGTATAGACATGTGTTATCCGCATTAGAGTTTTTTTATGGTAGGGCCTATAAGTAACTACTCAAAGGAACTATGAAACCCGACGAGGTACAAACCCGCGCGGTCATATGCTCCATATACAACCCTTTTCTGAGCTAAAGTTTACCAATCTTCCACACAATTATATAATTATTATTAACGACGAAGTGGTCCATTGTCAAGAAATTTAAATCAAGTCGATAAAAAACTAAGAATTCTCATTCAGGTTGGGTGAACTTCGAACTCGGGACCTCACGAATAGCCTACGAGACGCAAATACTAGAGTCTAAGACAATTAACTTACTTCATAATACACTTGTCCACCACTATGGTCTCGAGGTGGGCGTAGCGTGCCTTGTCACGCAGCAGGCCCGGGTTCGATTCCCGGTCGGGGACAGGCTTCTGGGTTGAGGTTTTTTTTCGGGGTTTTTCACTCACCTGTAAGACAAATGTCAGGAAGCTTAGGGCTCAACAGGTCCCCGAAAATCATCTGGTCATCATCATCATGCTTATCATTGTCATCATCATCATCCTTCACCGGTGTGGAAAGCAACGGGAAGCTACCACACCTATAATTCTCTAGTAAAAGCTGCAAAGTATCGCATGAAAATGCTATGATTGCAGTGAAAGACCTGGCCTGGGGCAGAATTACTATGGATGGATAATACAATTTTATAGCCCCTTCATCGAACATTGGTTACTAATACTTTCGAACCCAGTGGTTCGTGGCCTTACGGACATAAGCCTAAGTTCTCCATACATCACTATCCTGAGCAATCGTTTTAGAATCATTCCTTATATAATTAACTTACATCAAATCATAGTTAATGACATTCTCTTTCATTCTTGTGTTTACCCATTGAGCGCTCTCACTTTCCTACAGGAAGTTTTTATGTCCCCCCTTTCATTCCCTATGCATGCCACATGTCTTGGCTATTAGAGTCTGTGAGTCTTAAGTGTTCTTATTTGGCCTATATCTGGTTTCCCATAAAGATCATGCGGATCACTGTTACGTAATTTCACTTGTCTGTTCGTTGTCTCTTTGTTCTAAAAAATCCTAAGCGCTTTATTCTTAATATCCATTCTCTTTCCTTCTCCCTTTTAGTAAGAAATCATGTTTCACATCCGTATTATAACTGGAAGAATAGGGATTATATAAGTTTTTTAATTAAGCATTTTTTGGGAGAAGATGGGGATAACAACAGCCCGTGTAAGGCCTAATAAAAGCATGCTTTTTCCGGATTTTAGATATTAAATTTGGCATAAAAAGTATACTATTTCAATGTTACTAAACGTCGACCAGCCTCATGAGCTAGTGTTCAGCGTTTTGACTACTGTTCATGAGGTCCCGGGTTCGATTCCCGGTCAAACCATAAGAATTTTTCCGTGAAGGAATTATTCCTGTGGTTGCCCATAGTCTGGAATTTATGTTAAGTTTAGGATTAAGGACTCTTCTGGGCGCACCACTAATCATCATCATCATCCATCATATCATCGAGGCAGAGTAAACTCCGCCATCTATGTGGGTTACAATTTACGCTAATGCCAGGAGAGAACACTACAAATGTCGAGAGTGACAACCTGGGGCATTGAGTCAAAAAAATAAACATTGCTAACGTAGATCTTTTTCATAAAATAAAAATTTTATTAGGTTTACTTATGTGTAATTTAAGTTAAAAAATATTCACTGAAAAATATTACGATTTTCAATAATATTTATGATTCAAAACTCAAAAACAATTAGGCTACTTGGTCCCAGTGGTCTTTGGTTAGCCTACCATGAACACCCCCTGGTTCCGAGATTCGTAATTTCATAGCTGGCAGGGTTAATTTTTTTTTTCAACACTTAAAATCGTGAATATAACTTCCTTCGGAAGCGAAGTATAAGCGGTGGATCCTGGTGTCATATATTTACAGAACGTATAAAGAACCTCAAGCTGAATTAAGAGACCATTGAGTAAAATTTATCGGCCCTATCACACCCACTTTGAATTCTGATCCTAATGATCTAGGCCTAAGTTATTGGAGAGCGTCGTTGAATAAAGTTAGATAGAGAGTTACATTCTACGGATTGCAATGGCCCGCCACTGGCTCGGTTATGGAGAGATTCTCGAACAGAGTTGGCCATAGCGGAAACAGCGCCAGTATATTCTTCATTAGAGCGCTGAACCTCCTACATTCTGCGCCTCTCTAACGGCCATGATTCATCCTTACGATTTACAACCAGTACCCGGCCATAATTAAAGTCGCCCCGCCGCTACTACCACGTGCCCTGCAGTTCCAGAATTTCCACAGCATGCCCCGAAATTACAAACTGCATCAATATCCACCAGCATGCCCTTATATTTACATGCAAATTTTTGGGTACAGTAAGAAAATTGAGATATATAACAAAATTGTAGATTAAGGATATATGTATTAACAATAAGAAGAATCTCAATATGGTCTTTGTTTTCGATCTTTAATCATGTTATATAATAAGTAGATCTGATAAGTTGAATAGTCTGATAGTGCACTTAATGTCTGCCAGGGACGGGGGGAGGGGGGTATGAGCGTGCGGTGTGTATATGTGTGGGGGTGTGTGGGTGTAATGTGTGTGTGTTTTTTTTCTAATTTGTTTTCTAGCATTTTTTTATATTAATGTACGGAATGCGGATGAATGTAGATATGTATTATTATGATTTAGTGCAGACATAGATTTTACTTATATGCAGCCCCGTTATTGTTTTTTGATACAGGTGTATTTGTAGGTATTTGTTTATATTATTAGTTTTTATTTTTTTATTCATGGAAAAATAATGCACGTACGGGCAAGTAGGCCCGTGCGCAATGTAAATGCATATGTATTTTCTTTATTCTGAAAAAAAAAGGCAATAAATTCCATTATATTCTATTCTATTCTATTCTATTCTATATCCACAATTCCACCCAAAGTAACCAAATTTACACAGCGTGTCCCTGAAATTCACATCCCAATTAGAATTTCCCACTGCATGTTCCTAAATAACAAACTACATAAAAATATCGCCAATAATCTAAGATCCGGCTGTAAGCTTATTACGTTCATCAAGTGTATGAACAAAATCAATGTTTTTCATAAAATTGTGAATGACTGAATACATTTTTGCCGAGTTGCCTATTACAATTTGGCCGCCAGTATGTTTAATTAAAATATAGCCAAATTTATTTATTTATTCGAAATAATTTGATTCGCTTGTTATTAAAATAAATTATAATCCAGTTGGCAGAAATCGATGTATAGAACTTGAAAAGTTTTGGTTGCCATTGCAAACTTGGCCGTAACCTCCTCGCAGCGGGAAGTAAAACCACTGCCCCTTTATGTATACTACGTACAATATGTATACAAAAATATATCCAAATGATAGTGTTTAATATAAATTATACGAAACAAATCACAGCATTTTAAATGAACTGAACTTAATTTAAAACAATATAAAACAATAAATACGTACTTACTGTCATTTTATTACTGATTTGGTGGTCACAGCCAGCTGTAGCCGCGAGGAGGTTTACGGCCAAGTTTGCAATGGCAACCAAAACTTTTCAAGCTCTATATGCTGCATCGATTTCTGCGATCTGGATTATAATTTATTTAATAACAAGTGAATCAAATTATGTCGAATAAATAAATTATATTTTAATTAAACATACTGGCGGCCGAATTTTAATAGGCAACTCGGCAAAAATGTATTCAGTCATTCACAATTTTATGAAAAAAAAATAATTTTGTTCATACACTCGATGAACGTAGAAATCTTGCAGCCGGTTCTTGGACTATAACTATGCATAGGCTATATGAACTTGAAATAGATAGAAATGATTATATAATTAAATTTATAATAATATCCATCCATAGTAATTCTGCCCGAAGGCAGGTCCTTCACTGCAATTATAGCATTTTCATTCTATGCTTGCAGCTTTACTAGGGAATTGTAGGTGTGGTTGCTTCCCGTTGCTTTCCACACCGGATGAAATGATGATGATGACGATGGATGATGATGATCATATGATTTCGGGGACCGTTTGGGCCTTAAAGTTTTCCTGACCATTTGTCTTACAGGTGAGGGAAAAACCCCGATAAAAACCTCAACCAGAAAAACTGCCCCGACCGGGGATCGAACCCGGGCCCGCTGCGTGACAAGGCAGCACGCTACCTCGAGACCACAGCGGTGGTATAATAATATAATGCACTTAAATGCATAGGATAGTGATGTGCATTCTAAAACCTCTCCTCATAGATGAGGCCTGTAGTGGGATCACTTTACCACTTTACTTTATACGCGGCAAAAGATGTCCCAATCTGTACAAAGTGTAATACAAAAGAAGCACCGTTACAACATAAAATAATTCAACGTACGAGTATCAACAGTTCGGCAACGGTTTCTGGAATCAATCTCTATCTATCTATCTTCGGGTTTTTACAGCTGCTGCCGTCTTCCCATGCCAAACCTCCAAAGCCTACGATCTTGGGCATCTCCAATGCTTAGCCCTCTTGCTTGTATTACTGTCTTCATGTTTTCCTTCTATGTTAACTTTGGTTTCCTCTTTTCTTCATTCTGGTCGGTTGCCATTGATATACTTGCTTCGGCCATCGCTGATCTTCCATTCTTAAAATATGTCCTAACAACTTTAATTCATTCTCCTCAATTCTTTCAATTGTGTATTAATTAAATAAAAATAAAACGTAGTTTTATTTGATTTTCATATTTATTATATAATTCTGTGACAGCTGTTTCGGTACACTGTACCTTCTTCAGACATGTTATATTATGATATTTGTTCCAACTGATCTAAGCAACAATACAACAATATTTATTTAAATTTTTTAATTTAACAAAGGGGATTCATTCAAATCAAGTTGAGAATTTAACAGTTTGTTACTACTTTTCAATTTATTAATTTCTACAGCCTCCAAAATATCTAACTTCTTACCCTTATCACAAACATGTAACATTTCAAATTTTGGATCGAAACAATGATTAAATTGGAATAGGTGGTTAATTAATAAATATGGATTTTCATCAAGTAAACACCAACTCAATTGATTCTTTCAATTATGCTTTCTTCTGCTTCCATTATGTTTCTAATTTCCATATTTGTGACATGTTCTAATTTGACTTTCTGGCACTTCTGCGTAAATCATCAATTTCTAGAGCTATTAGTATATTCTTGTAGTACTTATTGATTGTCCATACCTCATTTCCATACTTCCATGGAATCAATCTACAAATGTAATAAAATTACTTCAAAACTATAATCTCATGGACATTATTGAGAAGAAGCTGGGATAAACAACAATAACCTAGTATCAAAAAAGTATCCAAAAAGGGACTTGAAATATTTCATGTACAAATAGACCATGTTTTGATCTCTAAAAGATGAGAAATTGCAATCGAAAAATGTAAAAAAAAAAAAAAAAAAAAAAAAAAAACTTATCGAGGAGCAAGCTCTAAGTCCGATTAATTTTTGATAAGAGCCACAATAAAACAAAAAAAAATAGCAATAGCAATGATAGTATAAATTAAAATACATGTTGGTCCTTAGCCTCTCTTTTGTTAGGTGTTACTAGAATAAGTTAATTTAGTTATTCTTATTTCCCTAAAGATGTCATGAATGATATGCGGTCAACATACCGACCCATTGAGACATCTAGTTGGCAACTAAGGTATTAGTAGGAAGAAGAGGTCAGTAACTTTTGCTTAGAGGCCTCTTTATTCAGACTTAAAAACTTCAGACTAGGGATCCATCACAAAGTCCCCCCTGGAGAACTTGCTCCTTGGATTTTTCCTATCCTAAAAAATCCATCGCCCCTGGCCGAGTTTGAACCTGCGATCCTTGGGACCAGAGGTAAGGAGTATAACCACTAGTCCACCGCGGCCGATAATAATATATAGGACCTACACATACCTTCCTATAAATAATTTGGCTAATGAAGTAAAAAAAGAAAAATCTCTGGGAAACTGGATCTATTCAGAATATTTGATTATAGGCGTATTATAAGGATAGCCTATATTTAAATTTCTTCTTCATTCAACCAAGTCTTAGGCCTATAGGCCTGTTACGATATCACGGATGAATTTTGTATCCAGCGTTTCCTTGGACGGCCCAGAAATCTCCTCCCTGTTGGACAATAACGAAGAATGGCTTTGGGAACTCCACCTGAACTCATTCGTCACAAATAATTCATCCAGTTGTTCTGATATTTATGTATGTTTTTAATGACTGGTTGTAAATGTAGTCCCTTCAAGACAATCTCTTTTATATCAGATATAACTGCTATTGAAATTCTTCCCACCCCTTTCTTATGCTAATATATCGTCTAATTGGTCCTTTTTCGTGATTATACCCTGCACCTTCCAAGTTGCTACTTTAAAAATGTTTTCCCTTTTCCAAGAGTTATCCTTCTTCTTGCCATTTTCGACAACAGAATTGTCTCTCTAGTCCATCGGCGGCTTGTGAGAACTGAAAGCAACTCTGAAATACTACCCGACGGGTTGCTAGCCCGAAGGGGCAAAGTGATGGGGTTTCCATCCGTGCAGCATTTACTCTGCAAGTGATGTTATGGTTATACCGCCAATGCTCGGTCCCTAGAGCTCCATCTATTATATGTAAGGCTAGGATTTTTACGTAATAAGCTACTACCTAATACCCGGCGTGCGCTGCTACGCCTAAATAAATGATGTGTTTTTATGTTTAGTTGAATAAGTAAAAGGAAAAATAATTATAAATTCATATCGTTATTATTTTTAGATACCCGTGCTGATTACGCGGCATTGCCCAGGAATCTACGTATCCCGATGTATTTGGCATAAATGAGCTGAAAAATAAAATGCGTTATTTCGAGTTATCCGTGTTGCTGCTCTGCTTGTCCGGGAATCTAATTATCCCGATCTTTTTTTTTGGTATCAATGAAAGACAAATATGGTTATTGTGAGTTATCCATAAAAGATAAACATATGCTGTCGCCAGCTTTTTTGTAGAGTTTTTTTAGATATTCAATTCTGTGTAAATTAATTTTGTGTGTTTGTTATGCTTTAGGCAGCGTAAGCCATTTAAACACAAAAAATGATTATTTTTCACGTTTTTCACTATAAAGGGTGATTTTTAAGGGTGTAGGAGTTGAATATCACAACTCTCTTATAGCCTATGTTCATCCCGGGAATCTCCTGAACATTTTGCAAAAAAACCCATCACAATCGGATCAACAGTATGGCCGCGCATAAAGTACGAACAAACAAACAAACATTAATTTTTATATATTAGATCATCATCATCATCATATCATATATAGATTAACGTGCAAATATGTACATGTTTATGTAATAATATTATGTAAAATATGTAAGACTATATTAAATGTCCTTAAAATATGTAATATTAAACACATTAAAATTTAAATTTGTATCAATTTTATATTAAACATTAACTTTAAGACAGACCAAGTTTGAATGGATGGGACTGTTAAATGTCTGGCAACATGTTTCTATTATAAAGTGATCCCACTTACGTGTATTGGGAGATTAAGGCTCCCATCTTTCTAGACATTCGACACGAGATATCAGCCTTGTGTGATAGCCGCCTTTACTCCTACAACATAGTATGTTATTGATTTTTGTTAGAGGCTGAGTCGACCCCAGGCCAGCAGGTTAAACAGTTTAAAAATCCTGACCCCAACGGGTCTCGACCCTCGACCTTCGAGCTTGTAGGATATTGCCTTAACCAACTGTATCACTGCGTGTCCCCTACATATTTATACCATTTAATATTATAAACAGAGCACATCGTTCAGGATTTAAAAGAGATATTGTAACGTGGAACCCTAGGCTACCCAAGTCTCAGTGTCTTGTTGTATCTATAGGCTATTTATCGAATCTAGGAAATGGAATTCTTCTTTGACCGTTTATCAGAAGCTTTTGCATAGATTGGAAGAACTGTTTCAACGTAAAAGCAGATATCAGAGTTTTTTAATGTAAAATATTGTTACACAGACTATTTTAAATTATTTTCCACTTACGAAAATTATTTTTATTTGGCAGAATATGTAGTTTTGCATAACCGTATTCAAAATATGTAAAAATATGTAATTATAATCAAATATGTAAAAATATGTCATGATAAATTTTCATATATGAAAAGTAAGTTTCTAATTCCTGGACATTTATACATTTTAGCCACGTATAAGCAAAGGGAAAGAATATATAATTACATACAAATCCTAGACTTAGTTATAAGCAGGTTTCACTACGGGCAGGTTGAGGTTATATTGTCCACCGCTGTTGTCTTGAGGTAGCGTGCTGCCTTGTCACGCAGCGGGCCCGGGTTCGGTCCCCGGTCGGGGAGTTTTTCTGGGTGAAGTTTTTATCGGGGTTTTTCCTCACCTGTAAGACAAATGTCAGGAAAACTTTAAGGCCCAAACGGTCCCCGAAATCATATGGCCATCATCATCATCATCATCATGCTTATCATTATCATCATCACCACCATCATCCTTCACCGGTGTGGAAAGCAACGGGAAGCTACCACACCTACAATTCGCTAGTAAAGCTGCAAGCATAGCATGAAAATACTATGATTGCAGTGAAGGACCTGCCTTCGGGCAGAATTACTATGGATGGATATATATATTCTTCCTTTCTTCCCCCCCCCCCAATGCCATCAGTTTGTCTTTTATAACATTTCTGGCATTTTCCCCTGGCATTGGCGGAATCGAAATCCATTTCTTAAGTTGGGGCACCTGAAAGGCAGAGTTACGTTACCACGATGATACATATGTGAAAAATGATAATGAAGCGCCAAGAGAGTCCTTAACATAAACTTAACCCAAATTCCAGAGGAGTAATTTCCTCTTTAAGATAAAATTCCTATGGTCTGACCGGGAATCGAACCCGGGAACTCATGAACTGTAGTCAGAAACGCCAACCACTAGTCCATGAGGCTAAATATTACCAATGCAAAATGTCTTATAAAAATATAGCTTATTTTCTGCAGTTGTGAGATTTTTTCTACAAAACGAAAATTGTTTGAAGTAGCCTATATCCAATATTTCAAATCTGGTAGCTGCAGGTGCTTAAAAATACAGCACATTAAAAAATGTTGAACTTTTGAGAGGAAAGTATATTCTAATTTACAGAATGGATGAAGAAACAGTTTTTAATGTTTCTTTATGGTGAGTTTAAATCACCGAGTTAAAACTCTATTTGCTTCATTAGCAAGAGTTACTGGCTCCACGGCCTCCTGGTGATTATAAATTATCTGCGCAGCAGGCTCCTCGCTCATTATCTAATATATTTCTTTATTATCAAATCTCTTTTTTATTTCTCTGACTTATTATTAAAACTGTAAAAAGAAATTTCTGCCTAAACCTGAAACTTATTAGACCTATTCTTTAAAAAATAGTTTTAACAAATAAATATTTTATTTAGACCAAACTATTTGCAATAAATAAAGATATGGATTTCTCTGATAGGTTAAGTTTACTTAGGTAATTTATACAAAAACTCCAAGGTCTAGAGAACTTAAATCTAGGCCTACTAGATAAGATATGTCGCAACTTCATAATTAAATAGTTTTTTACAAGGATTAAAAGTGAGGTATTTTAGATGGGTTGAGATGTTTACGATCGAAGCTTCCTGATCCTTATCACAATTTCAAAATAAATTCATAAATAATCATATTATATCGAATTTATTTATTTCCAACAAATGAATATTAATCCCTCATCAGCTGACATCCCTAAAATATTCTCAGAATGAACTTTTCATATGCAATATTTAAGTTTTTCTTGTTTTTTTAAATTAATTATTTTATAGGCTATATATAAGTATAGAATAATAAACGAATGGAGGAAAACAGACGGGGATATATACCCATCAATAGGAACCTTAAACTCGATGCTATTCTTTTTGCAAACGATTTAGCTCTTCTGGCACTTTCCGAAAATGATTTGAAACGATCAATTTATAATTTACAAAAAAATAGCTGCCAAATTTAGTAAGAAAATATCAATTAACCCCCTCAGGGGTCCTCATCTAGGGGATATGTGGATGGCGACCACAAGGTGCCCAAGCTGAGCAAAACATTTCTTCCACTTACTTGTGTTTTGCACTCTTTTAACTTTACTATCTAACCTCTCTTGGTTAACTCTTGTTTTTTCGACCCCGACGCTATTAAGGCATCCGAGGGCTAGGGAGTCTTTCCTTTCTTCCATTTCTTCTTTCCTTTATTTTCTTTTCTTCTCCAGAAAAGCCTGACCAGAGGCTATAAGATGGCAGGCCCATCACTGGTCTTGCCTTCCTTTGGCCAGCAACCAATCGAAGGGACTATTATTATGCTTTCAAGTCTTATACGAGGAGGGAAAATTTTCTATAGGATCGTAACAGGCCTTGGCCTAATACTTGGAAGGAAAAAGAAGAAGAATATCAATTAACAAAACTAAAATTATGGCATTTCATGGGACGGACCCCATACAAAGTAAAATCTGTCTCCAAAATACAATTTTAGAGATATCTAATCAATTTAAATATCTTGGATAGTATCTCTCTATCTGGGACGAAAAGGATATCCCTGAAAAAACTACTAGTTATAATAAAAGTTTGGGAATTATTAATCATGTTATGAAACCATCCCTTGTACAAAAAAAACGCCAGATTACGTTTATATAACACCTTGGCTAGACCAGTGTTGACCTATGGTAGTGAAGCATGGACACTATAAAGACAATATGAAAGCAGAATAACGGCTTGTGAAATGAGATTCATGCGCAGAACAGCGGGTTACACCAGATGGGATCAGAAAAGGAACACCGATATCTTAAAATAATTGAAGACAACGCCAATTTTGGAATATGTTAAACAGTACCAACTAAATTGGAAAGACCATCTTGAAAGAATGAGTTCAAATCGGATCACCAAAGCTGTTTACAATTATATACCAAGAGGACGAAGATCTCTGGGCCATCCTATGAAACGCTGGAGAGAAAATGTTCTATAGGATCGTAACAGGCCTTGGCCTAATACTTGGAAGGAAGGAAGGAAGGAAGAAGAAGAAGATATATATATATAGCCTATAAGTATATAAAGCAAGCTATAAATTGAAGTACTATATTTGGATGGGTGTATGTAGCTGTATACCTACATGCTATATATCATAAATATATTTATTTGCAATAATAATATTAATTGAAAAGCGAAAATTCCATACGATTGGAAAATTGGATGCATATCAGTAAAAAAAAATAAAGTGATCCCACTACAGACCTTAGGAGACCCTTGGGTAGTAGGAGGTTAAGGCTCCCATTTTTCTAGACAATCGGCACTTTATGTCAGCGGGGCTGTCAGCTCTGCGTGACGGCTGCCTTCACATCCAGAACAAGCTACTGGTACTCATTTCAGTTAGAGGCTGAGTCGACCCCAAGACCACAGTGCCGCGAGAAGGTTTCGGTCAGTTTAAAAATCCGGGACGCGAACCCTCTACTTTCATACATATCAGTAATACACAAAAATAGGAAAATAGGAGGATTGAAAAATTATAGAGGTAGGCTATAATATGATAGGCCTATATACGCCACATCTGTGGAGGACAAAAGATTACGAGTAGCCTGTTTGAGACTAAAGTTCATAGAAAACATTTTTGACCAAAGAGAGATGAACAGTCAGATGAATGGAGAATACTACTTAACACTGAGCTACATAAATATTTATAGAAAACAGATAGGCTAATTATCATAAGAATAGTTAAGTTTTCATAGACAGCGATGGACAGGTCATGTGGGACGAATGGGGGTGGAAGAAGAGCATGGAAACTCCTTATAGGGAAACCAGAGAGAAAGCGCCCTGTAGGCAGACCAAGAATGAGATGGCAGAATAATATTAAGAATGATTTGAGGGAAACAGATTATTCCGCGGATGATTAGAAAACATTAGCTCAGGCTAGGGATGTATGGAGAGCTTTATGACCCCGAGGCCATGAATCTACGGGTTCGATAGTGCCAGTGAGTTAGTTACGCGTTCATGGTAGATTGATTAAAAAATTATCTGTAGGCTATTCCCCCGGTCTATCTTACAACTCAATAGTATTGAATGAGATGCAGAAAGAAATTAAACATAGGCTCAACTCTGGAAACTCATGCTATTATGCATTACAAGGACTCCTGTCATCCCAACTTCTCTAAAAAAATTAAACAAAGCATGTATAAAATTATAGGTGGGAGAATAACATTAACTATGATTTGAGGGAAGTAGATTATACAGGGAATGATTGGAAAGCATTAGCTCAGGATAGGGATGTATGGAGAGCTTATGTCCGTGCGGCCATGAACCTACGGGTTCGATAGTGCCAGTGAGTAAGTAAGTATGTATAAAATTATTATTATTCCAGTTATATTTGATGGATGTGAAACATGCTTTCTTGTTTTTAGGAAGGAGAACATATTCCGAGACGGTCTATTTGAAAATAAAGTTATTAGGAAAAATTTTGAATGATATTAGAGATAAAGAGACAGGTGAATAGAGACGACTACACAATTATGAGCTACAGGATATTTATAGGAAACCAGATAAGAAACCATTTTTATTACAAAATTTCTACTTTATAGTAGGCTATGTATAGTTCAATTACAATTTAATTTTTTAAATGTATTTACTAAATGTATTTCATCAATTTCCAAAATTAATTGTCTGTATCACTTTGTCCTTGAGGCAATTCTCTAATGAGAAAATTATATATATAGGCCCTATATGTGTGTATGATATCATATTTGCCTTCATTGCCAAATGTCAAAAATATAGTTATAACATCTAAATAGGCTATATAAATATATATAAAAACATAGACCGCTATGAACAGGACATGTGGCACGAATGAGGAATGAGGAATGAAAGAGGTGCTTGGAAACGTCTTGTAGGAAAACCAGAGGGAAGGTGTACAGTTGGTAGACCAAGAATGAGGTGGTAGGATAACATTAATCGTGATTGAGGAAGGTGAACTGCACAGGGGATGGTGGAAAACATTAGCTCGAGTTAGGGATGTGCGAGAACTTACTTCCACGCGGTCAAGAACCTTCTGGTTCCATTTTTCCAGTACTTAGTTAGATAGACATTTACATGAAAGCATTATACCTACTCCCAGACATAATATAGGCCTACACATTAAAAAAAACTCCACGGCGCGACAGGTCTAGAAGGCACTTGGCCTACCACCCGGCTGCTGGCCTCACATCCACATGTGTCAATCACACAGATAGACGATTATTCAGCCAGTGTAGGGATGACATGTGGTCAGCATGTTGAGTCCCCCAGCGTTATAGCTGGTTTTCTCAACCTGGAGCTGCTATTTATTGTAGCTACCCAAATTCCTCACGATGCTGGGGCCACCGGTCCCATAATGGCCGAAGTCCTATGATAAAATTTCTTCCCCAATAATGATTCGAACCAGCGCAAGTCCCGTAGCTCTGCGCCAAGGCATCTTGCCTTAACCACTTGGCTATGGCGCTACCCCATAATAAGTATTTCAAACTTTCATACTATTAGGCCTACATAATTTGTTCAATAGTTTTTCCTATTGTCTAACTAACTCACTGAAACTATCGAACACATAGGTTCATGGCCGCGCGGACATGAGCTCTCCATACATCCCTATCCTGAGCAAATGTTTTCCAATCATCCCCTGTATAATCTACTTCCCTCAAATCATAGTTAATGTTATTCTCCCACCTCATTCTTGGTCTATCAACTGGGCGGTTTCCCTCTGGTTTTCCTACAAGAAGTTTCCATGCACGTCTTTCATTTCCCATTCGTGCCACATGTCCTGCCCATCGCAGTCTACGAGACTTGACTCGTGTAATATCTACATATATTTATCTAATATATTAAGTATATTTGACTTCCAATCAAAAAGTTTGTATTTGCAAGATAATAACTGTTCTCATTATATCTGGCTTCCTATAAAGACCATATAATTCACTGTTATGCAGTATTCTCCATTCGTCTATTTACATAATTCCTCTGTGTATGAAAGAGGGGAGGGGAGAGAGAGAGAGAGAGAGAGAGAGAGAGAGAGGAGAGGAGAGAGAGAGAGAGAGAAAGTTGTGTGTGTGTTTTAATGCCTGTATGTTAGCTTGGAAAGTGAAATTAAACGAAATTAGAACAGAATTTATTTAATGTTCTGTTGTAATATTAGAATTTTACTTCCGTGTAAAAACCTTTGTTACCATCAAGAAAATTTAACACTTCTTCCTTTTAAATTTATATAATCTTATTAATATAATGAATACTACTGCTTGCCCCTTCTTTTTATAGCGAAGTGGGAGAAGGGGAACGCAGAATTGATGTTATGGGATGTCCTCGCCTTCATAACCTAGCCATGTTCTCTACATGGCGCAGTTAAACTAACTGGAAAGGATCTAATTTGGGACTAATTCCAAGCATGGGACCGGTTTTAATTGCAAGTACAAATGTTCTTGCCTCATTTAACCTTCATTTTGCGGCATTCCCGTCGACTGAAAGGAAAAGTAACAGATTTTAACATGAGGGAAAAGTTTTTAGTTAAAAGTCAAGCGTAAATTTGAAATCAGCGTATAGCACGCTTAACTCCATTGTTTCAAGTCAACAATCTCGTTATACTACCTCTCTGCTAATCCTGTTCTCTTTGTTTTATCGATGCTTTGTTTTTTTTTTTTTTTTTTTTTTTTTTCCTAATAGAGGAACATTGTCATATTAGAAAACATAAGCAACTATTATATTAAATTCACGTTATATTTTTAACCGCTGTCTCTCCGAGGTAGCGTGATGTCTTGAAAACGCAGCGGGTCCGGGTTCCATCGCCGGTCGGGACAAGTTTCTAAGGTGGTGTTTTTTTTTTTCGGGTTTTTTCCTCACCTGTAAGGTAAATGTCAGAAAACTTCAAGGCCCAACCGTTCCCCGAACGTCATCTGGCCACCATTATCATCATTAACATTCATTAAGTTCAGGATTAAGGCCTCTCCTGGTGCATCTTTAACATCATCAACACCTGTCATATGTATCATCGGGGCAAGCATAACTCCGCATTCCAGAAGCCCCAACCACAGAAGTAAGTACAATAACGTCATGGCAGGAGGGAATACCAGAATGTTGAAATGACAACGAGGTAGCATTGAACAAAAAAAAAATATTTCAATGTTTATTTTTGCTATCTAGTGGGTTGTGATTCCACCGCTGTGGTCTCGAGGTAGCGTGCTGCCTTGTCACGCAGCGGGCCCGGGTTCGATCCCCGGTCGGGGCAGTTTTTCTGGGTGAGGTTATTATCGGGGTTTTTCCTCACCTGTAAGACAAATGTCAGGAAAACTTTAAGGCTCAAACGGTCCCCGAAATCATATGGCCAATATCATCATCATCCTTATCATCATCACTTCATCATCATCCTTATCATCATCATCATCATCATCCTTCACCGGTGTGGAAAGCAACGGGAAGCTACCACACCTACAATTCCCTAGTAAAGCTGCAAAGCATAGCATGAAAATGCTATGATTGCAATGAAAGACCTGCCCTCGGGCAGAATTACTATGGATGGAGTGGGTTGTGCTACAACACATCGAATCGTCAACTCTAGGCCTAACAAATCAATAGTTATCGGTTAGATATCTGAACTTTCAAGAAACCGGACATAATAGCCTAATTAGCATATGAGCCTACTGTATCTATAAAATCAGTTAATAGTATAAATGATACATTGTTAGTACTTAGGGACCAAATGTCCACCATTTTGGTTTAGAGTAACATAGTTGCCTTGAGCGTAGCGGACCCGGATTCGGACTCCAGTCTGGGAACATTCCTGAGTGAGATATAGGCCTTTTTTTTTTCTTCGTCTGTAGATCAGCCTTAGGAATTTTCATTTTAATTGTGTGGCTATTTAATTTTATGATGAAGCTATGAATTCTAATTATTAAACTAGAGATTTTCGTATTTAAGATTAATTGCATTTTTTGTAAAGATGCTTATGTTTTCTGTTCAGCTGTGGTTTCCAAATAAGTTAAATCTTAGAAAGTACTGTCTTTTGAAAGCACATATTAGGGGTTCAACTCCTCTTTTAACTTACTTAAGCCAAGTAGACCCCGAACCTTCCGTCCATCGTGACCGTACATACCATATTAATCGTGTCTTTATGAATATACTGCATTTGCAAAAATTGATGGCGCACAGAAATTTTCAAGTCCCAGAACGAAGTTATTGCGCATGATCAGAGGTCAGCTATTTGGTTCGCAAGTATACAACTAGTTGAGAAACTAAAATCCATTCATTTCGTTGTGTCGAGCAAGGGAAAATAATTTCGCGTAAATAAGTACTGCGGTAAATGCTGTAAATATAACAAAGAAAATTAATTGAAATAAGGACGAGACAGAGAGAGAAAAATAAGCATGATAGCGGGATCAAACACGCGACCTCATACATGGGAAAGAGAAGCTCCCTTCGCCAGAACACAACCGTCCCTGCTAGAAACTGTCTGTATGAAGCGATGCAATACTCCAGGACTTACTTGTATAAGGATGTTAGATATTAACTTGATTTAGTTTTAATTAATCAGATGCGTTTTACATTAGTTGTGGAAATAAACAATCTTGTTATGCCTGTTTTGTATACAAAGTCATATAACACTAGGCCTATAATCGTTATTAATTTTCTATATATATATATATATATATATATATATATATTATAATTAAATATTTAGTCCCGCGCCGTAGCCGAGCGGTTAAGGTAGGAAGCCTTGGCGCAGAGCTACGGGACTTGCGCTGGTTCGAGTCTCCATGGGGGAAGAAATTTTCTCATGGTATTTCGGCCAGTATGAGACCGGTGCCCACCCAGCATCGTGAGGCAATTGGGTAGCTACAATAAGTAGCGGCTCCAGGTGAGGAACCAGCTATAACGGCTGGGGGACTCGACATGCTAACCACATGTCACCCCTACACTGGCTGTTGATCATCTACCTCTGTGATTGACACATGTGGATGTGAAGGGCCAGCAGCCGGCTGGTAAAAGGGCAACCGCTGAAAAGTGGAAAGACCCTCAATCGGAATCGGATTAAATATTTAACATTGAGCAATGCAAGCTTAATATGGTATGATAAGAAAAATAAATGCCTGGACGGGATTCGAACCCGGATCTCTGAGTCTGTACCTCAGTGTGATATCCATTACACCACTAGGCGAATCCAATTCAAACATTTATTTTTCTTATATAGGCATATAAATTAAATATATATATATATATATATATATATATATAGGCCCTAATATATAAATTAAATATTTAATTATAACATCGATAAAGCGTCATTGCTATAAAGTAAAATATTCTCTTTAATTTGCTTACTTGTTATAGTCAGCTACTAGATGGCAGTGAAGATATTAATTCAAGTAGTATTGTGATAACTTTTTTATTCGACTGAATATCATTAATATTTATGGGATTTGTATGTTTTATCTCCTCTTTAGTTATTCTTTGTAGAGATGATTATATGCATGGAGACTTAAATATTAATCGATTTTATTTTTCTTGTCCTTTTATCGAGTTCTCGCGACATCTAGTAATAATGGGGAATATAATACATATATAAGAAAAATAAATGTTTGAATTGGATTCGCCTGGTGGTGTAATGGTTATCACACTGAGGTACAGACTCAGAGATCCGGGTTCGAATCCCGTCCAGGCATTTATTTTTCTTATCATACCATATATATATATATGTATATATATGAGCTGTTTCCTTTAATTTATTCCCCGAATATACAAATTTATTTATATAACGAAGCCAAGTAGCATGTAGGCATTATGGAAATTAAAGACGTTTAAAAAAAACAAAGGATTCCTGACCAGGATCGAACCTGTCGCAAGAGGATATCTTACCGACTGCTCCACTGAAGAGAACGATACGAATATTGCTTGAAGAAAGACTAACGCCGCTGGATTTGACCACAAAGAAGACAGTACACGTAACAACTTACTAGTGTGAATCACTCTTCAAAAACTTTAACTTTCCACCGTCAAGAGTTACGCCATCATTTTTTTCAAAGGCAGTACATGTTAATAGTATGTCTTGTCTTAAATATTTGTGTTCATCGGAGGTCGCTCCGACATAAACTGATCACTCATACGGTTGAGTAGTGAAAAAGTTATGCATGGACTATGTGATTAAGTGTTAAAAATCATATTCAAACAGATCGAGTCTCCGTAAAGCCCGAGAGATATGGAATACTTAAAAAAATATATGAAAGGTTAAACTAAGACAAGAAAGAAAGATAGAGAGGTAGACTGTTTTGGACTATACCTCGTAAGTTTCGTTTTCAGATTGTCCAGACACTCAATAAATTACAGGAGGGACAAGTGTCCAAGTTACGCAGATTCATTGGTTACTATCACAAAGTAAAGACAAAGAATCGCAGCAATTAGTTGGGAAACTTTTCCCCTCGACTCCTAGAGAAAACCTTTTAGCTTTGTAGTTGTTTCCCTTAACAAGTTACTGAACCCCTAAACAGCCAATAAAACCAGCACTCAACAAAAGTTGGCAAGTTCTTGAAAATTCTCATTTGTTATCCATACGTTTACCAAAAACATGTCTGCACGCAACTCTATGTGGAAACACAATGTTGATTTAATAATCATATTTTCAATTGTCAATTAAGGATTTAGAAGATTTTCTTTTAGCTTCCTCTTCCTTATTAGATACAGACCTATAGGTTGTCATAGGTCTACTGAGTTATGATTAGTTCTGTGACACATTTTACGATTATAGTGGAGATAGTTTGCAAATTCTCCCTTTGAGAATAGCAGCCTCTCCCCAAACTTCCGAAATAGTACTAATGCTGCTGCTTCTACTACTACTACTACTACTACCACTAATATTACTACTACTATTAGTATAGTGCTTTTAACACTACTAGACCATATAATAATAATAATAATAATAATAATAATAATAATAATAATAATAATAATAATGAAATTAATGTAGTTAAGCTTGCTGTTCGCATGCAAGAGCTACTAAAACAAAATTGAATAGTACAAAAGATAGTGCACAAACACGGGATATGCTCCTAGGAACATGGAATGTTCTTCTTCTTCTTCTTCTTCCTTTCCAGGATTAGGTCAATGTGACCTGTTCCGGTCTCAAGTCCATCGTTTCCTTGACCGTCCCAAAGATCTTTTCCCATGTGGTTTGTAGGTGTTGATCTTTTTTGGGTAATCTTATATTGTCCATTCTGTCTAAATGTTCTTTCCATTGGTATTTGTGCTCTTCTAGTTTATCAACTATTGAAAATATCTCCAGTTCATTTCTTATTGTTTCATTGTGTAATCTATCCATGCGTGTACATCCTTTTACAGATCTTAAAAAATTCATTTCAGTGGCTTGAATGTGTGAAATATCTTCTTTTGTAAGTACCCAAGATTCAGATCCATATAAAAGAACAGGAACAGCCATAATTTTATAAAACCTGAGCTGAGTTTCTCTTCGAGTCTTTCGGAGGGTTCTTCTTATGGTGCCACACATCATTTGATATCGGTTTAATTTATTATGTATATCCCAATCATAGCTGTATGTTATATCTGAACCAAGATAGTTAAATCATGGAATGTTAATATATTATATAGTAGTGGGACACTAGGAATAAACAGTGAGCTACACCATCTTTATAAGAAACCAGATATAATAAGAACAGTTAAGTCACGTAAACTGCGATGGGCAAGACATGTCACAAATGGGGAATCAAAGAGGGACATGGAAGTTTCCTGTAGAAAAACCAGAGGGAGAACTCCCAGGTGGTAGACCAAGAATGAGGTGCGAAGTCGGCTAGATTATACAAGGGATGTTTGGAAAATATTAGTTGAGGTTGAAGATATGTGAAGAGCTTATGTCCGCGCAGCCATGAACCTACGGTTTCGATAATACCAGTGAGTTAGTTATGGAATGTATTTATGTACCCACGCCGTAGCGTAGTTGTTAAGGCAATACGCTACAAGTCGGAAGGTCGAGAGTTCGAGTCCCGGGGGGTCAGGATTTTTAAACTGACCTAAACCTTCTGGCGGCACTATGGTCGTGGGGTACACTCGACCTCTAACGGAAATGAGTACCAGACGCTTGTTCTGGGGTAAAGGCGGCCGTAACTTAGGGTTGACAACTAGTGAGATTGTCTAGAAAAAGTGGGAATCTTAACCTCCTCCTACCCCAAGGGCCCCTGTAGTGGGATCACTTTACCTTTACCTTTATACCTAGCGTTTAGATAGTTAGATCATCGGTTGATTAATGTCTTTGGCATCGTCCGATTCCCAATAGCCAATTTTGTCGGTCCATCCAATCTCCTGGTTGTAGATGTTTCGCCTTTGTGTATAAATATATTCCCTGACTCATCTTCCTTCTGGTTTCCATTCCAAAACACATTTCGGTAGCCGATCCTCTTCCATTCGCTTATCTAGCATTTAAATGCAGTTTTATTTACCTCTTTTTAATAATTATAATAACTATTCATTTTCGTCAAATTTCCCCTCAATAAATTATAACTTAATAATTATAAGATAATTAATTGGGATAGGGTACTAATATAGCCTAATAGAGGTTTTTAAACTTTTTTATAAAAAAATGTTAAATTTAATTAAGTTGTGATGTAATTTTTATTTTATGAGTTATTTAAGTGATTTTTCTTTTATACTCATCATCTTCATACTACTGCAGTCATTAAGTTCTGAGACTTTACACCTGGAGGGTAGGCACCCACAAGAATTTGGATGTCTCACAAGATGCCGATAACTCGGCATGCACTTAAACAGAACCACATCCTCCCTCAAAATAGTTGCCGTTGGCCGTTATGCACCTTTGCCAACATTGGTATAGCTGCTGGAAGTATCGCTGAAAGGTGTTGGCAGGAAGGTCCCTTATGGCTTCTTTTGAGGCAGTCATGACCTCTTCGGAAGAATGAAATCTACACCCATGTAGGATTGCTTTCATGCGAGGAAAGAGAAAAAAAATCGCATGGTGCGAGATCAGTTGAGTACGGAGGTTGTGGCAAAATTGTACCTGTTGCCTTGCAAGTTCCTCTTGGACAAGGACAGAACGATGTGCGGGGGCGTTGTTGTGTAGCAACAGCCAATTCTTTGTACGCCAAGCCTCAGGTCGCTTACGGCGAATTGAATCGCGTAAACGGCCAAGGATCTCTTTGTAGCGGGTTTTGTTTACGGTTGCACCTTCTGATATGAATTCCTAGTGAACAATTCCATTTGAATAAAAAAAATAGTTCAAATATCACTTTGCCTTTGACCTGTCTTGTTGCGGTTATTTTCTGTCGTGGTGATAATAGCGTTTTCCAGGTGGCGGATTGTCGTTTCAGTTGCGGATCGTAAAGCAAACACCATGTTTCGTCTCCGATTGAGAAACGTCGGATCATCGTCAACACTATTGATGAGGTCACCACAAATCGTCATGCGATCATCACGTTGGATTTGCTATAGGATTCGTGGCACCACAGTGTGCTGGGTAACACGAGACATGTTCAGGTCATTAGACAGAATTTTGTAGCAAGTGCCATGGCTGATCCCAACTGCTGCTGCGAAATTATCTACCGATTGGGAGCGGTTAGCACGCACCAACGTTACATCTTCGATCTTGCGTTCATTTCGAATTGTTTGTGGCCGACCAGTACGCACATTATCTTACAAACTGTCTCTTCCTTGCAAAAAAAAAAAAAGTTGGTGCCACCTAAATACAGTACTGCGACTCAATGCGTCCTCGCCGTAAACTTGCTGCATCATTTGAAACTTTTCGGACCGATTTTGCCTAATTTATGACAGTACTTGATGTTTGCCCTTTGCTCAAACTGTGACATCTCGAGTTCCGACGTGCGCATTCAAATCACCGTCACAACAAAGACCGTAGTTTTGCTTACAGTGCATGCACTCAAATGTATCTTGCTGGAATGAGAGACTAACTGACAAGGTATCATAACGTGTGCCACGTATGCGCTATAGTGCACCAAAGCGCCACTATGCTCTCAGTCTCAAAACTTAACGACTGTACCACATATATGGAATGACAGCCCATTCTGGGCCTAGCCTTCTTCAGAATGTCCTTCCAGACTTCTCTATCTGCTGCTAAATTTTTCCAATTTTTAATTTTACTTATTCTAATATCCTGCAAGACATCATCCTCCCATCTTAATTTTGGTCTTCCAACATTTCTGGTTTGTAATGGTTGTGTCATATCGTTTTATTATTGTCCATACGTATAAAGTGTCCAGCCCAAGCCAATCTATTAATTGTATATACTTCACTAAATAGAGTTCCTTATATAATTCATACAGTTCACAATGTCTCCTCCCCTCCAAATATCACCCTCTTTCACAACCCCAAAAATATATCTTAATATCTTTCTTTCAAAATAGCCAAAGATTTCTCATCTTACTCTTTTAGAGTCCAAGTTTCTGATGCATACGTAATCACTGGTCTTACAATTTATTTTTTGTGCGATAGTGCGTTTTGTCGTAGGCTACTTACAGCAATGGCGACCAAATTATTGAAGTTCAACTTCCTACATATCAGAGTTGTCAACCTAAATAACTATACTGTAATAAAAATAACTAAAGTAAAGTGATCCCACTACAGGCCTCAGGAGGCCCTTGGGGGTAGTTTTTCTTGACAATCGACATTTGTCAGCCCTGCGTGACGGCCGCCTTTACCCCCATAACAAGAGTCTGGTACGCATTTCCGTTAGAGGCTGAGTCGACCCCAGGGTCAAAGTGCCGCCAGAAAGTTTGGGTCAGTTTAAAAATCCTGACCCCACCGGGACTCGAACCCTCGACCTTCCGGTTTGTAGTGCAGTGCTCTAACCACTATGGTACGGCGTGCCCCAAATAAAAATAACTATACTGTAATATTACGTATTACAAACACGCGTGTGGGAATTAAAACCACTGCCCTTTACGTATACTACATACAATGTAGGCTATATAAAAAATATCCAAAAGGTAGTGTCAGTATATTTTATATGAAACAAATCACTGCATTTTAAATGAACTGAACTTTATTTGAAACAATATAAAACAATAAATACGTACTTGCCGCTATTTTATCGCTAAATGTTCTCAAGGTCTCCTGTTGTTTCAACTAATAAACATTACCCACACTGTTAACGCTAGTCAGTTGTTTATAATGAACGCAAATATTTCCAACAAAGATGTTATATTACAATTATTTATTATTTTGAAAACACCATCGCGCAAAAAATAATGTACAACGCACGTTTGTGAAGTGTTTTACAGAATCGAGGAAATGTTTAAAAACCTCGCTATCGTTCGGTTTTTAAACATTTCCTCGATTCTGTAAAAACCACTTCCCACTATTATACTATTATACTAAGCGAGCGTACTAATGATGAGACTATAATAACATTAACAAAACAAAAGTAATGACACTTTGTATCTCCATTAAATGTTTTATATCTTCATAAACATAGCCTTACACAGAATGGTCTAACATTTTTTTGCACTCTTTCCTTTGAACAAAATTTACATCAGGAAAGAGAAAGAAGGAAAGAGGGAAAAAAAAGTATACGATGCCATCTAAATCAAATTCAGGGTTTATATATAGTCTGTTTAAAAGCACGAAAGCTCTCTGAAAACATCCTGCATCCCCTCCAGCTCTTGACTCTCTATCTTCCTCTCTTTCTAGTCGGACCAAATTAAATAAACCAATCACATTTTCTGGTCGCATGAACTTGAGACAATACAGCTTCTAATCTGACCAATCGTTAATGAAAAAGCTCGCATTGGTATGGTGACGTCACTACCTAATCCAATTGCTCTCTCGTCACATTAAATGATTACCTCTGAGTTCCTGACTTTTTTTTCTCCGAATAAAGGGACAGGAGTAAGGTATGTTTCCATTGGTCTCTAAAATGTACGGAGCTTTTCGTTGGTCGATATTACCACGTTTTCGCAGCAGCGTTTTCCTCTGTTGACTCAGTCTGTTTTGTATTCGCTGTAGACGTTGTTTACCCAAGACACGACAATTCATTATGTAACTGAATTATACCTCCCCTAGGCCAAATTAAACGATTAGTTAAACTGATTTCTAGAATGAATAAGTAATTGAATTTCTCGTTAAGTAATCACATTGAATGGAGGAAACCAAATCAAAGAGAGACGAAAAAGAAAAGGACAGGCAGAGCATCCACGCACTAAACTCTTCAACAAAGAACTCAGACTTACTTTATATCTTGGTAGAAAATTGTTCATCGAATTTATTGCGAAGTCAGCAGTAATCCCTCAGGGAAATGCTTAAAATGTATCAAAAAGTATGTTTGTGTGTATAAATAATCCATCAGGAAAGAACTCAAAATGCATCAAAGAGTATAGGCCTATTTATGTTTATAAATAATCCGTCTGGAAAGTACTCAAAATGTATCAAAAAGTATATTTATGTTTATAAATAAACCGTCAGAAAAGTACTCAAAATGTATCGAAAAGTACATTTATGTTTAGGCCTACAAATAATCTGTCAGAGAAGTGCTCAAAATGTATAAAAAAGTATATTAATGTTTATAAATAATCTGTCAAGAAAGTGCTCAAATGTATCAAAAAGTATATTTATGTTTATAAATAATCCGTCAGGAAAGTGCTCAAATGTATCAAAAAGTATATTAATGTTTATAAATAATCTGTCAAGAAAGTGCTCAAAATGTATCAAAAAGTATATTTATGTTTATAAATAATCCGTCAGGAAAGTGCTCAAAATGTATCAAAAAGTATATTTATGTTTATAAATAATCCGTCAGGAAAGTGCTCAAAATGTATAAAAAAGTATATTAATGTTTATAAATAATCTGTCAAGAAAGTGCTCAAAATGTATCAAAAAGTATATTTATGTTTATAAATAATCCGTCAGGAAAGTGCTCAAAATGTATCAAAAAGTATATTTATGTTTATAAATAATCTGTCAAGAAAGTGCTCAAAATGTATCAAAAAGTATATTTATGTTTATAAATAATCCGTCAGGAAAGTGCTCAAAATGTATCAAAAAGTATATTTATGTTTATAAATAATCCGTCAGGAAAGTGCTCAAAATGTATAAAAAAGTATATTAATGTTTATAAATAATCTGTCAAGAAAGTGCTCAAAATGTATCAAAAAGTATATTTATGTTTATAAATAATCCGTCAGGAAAGTGCTCAAAATGTATCAAAAAGTATATTTATGTTTATAAATAATCCGTCAGGAAAGTACTCAAAATGTATCGAAAAGTACATTTATGTTTAGGCCTACAAATAATCTGTCAGAGAAGTGCTCAAAATGTATAAAAAAGTATATTAATGTTATAAATAATCTGTCAAGAAAGTGCTCAAAATGTATCAAAAAGTATATTTATGTTTATAAATAATCCGTCAGGAAAGTGCTCAAAATGTATCAAAAAGTATATTTATGTTTATAAATAATCTGTCAGGAAAGTGCTCAAAAGGGTAGTAGTTAAATATAACATTTGATTTGCATTAAAAAAGTATTGCGTAAACAATCTATCTTACTAGAATTAGAAACAACAACGAAAATGTGTTAAAAAGTATAAATAATCCGTCAGGGAAATGCTCAAATGTATCAAAAAATATATTTATGTTTATAAATAATCCGTCAGGAAAATGCTCAAAATGTACAAAAAAATATATTTAGGTTTGAAAATAATCCGTCAGGGAAATGCTAAAAATGATACAAAAAGTATATTTATGTCTATAGGCCTACCCACCATTTCACCGCTGTGATCTGGAGGTAGCGTGCTGCCTTATCACGCAGCGAGCCCTGGTTCGATTCCCGGTCGGGACAGGATTCTGGGTGAGGTTTTTCGGGCTTTTTCCTCACCTGTAAGACAAATGTCAGAAAGCTTAGGGCCCAACGGTCCCAGAAAATCATCCGGCCATCATCTCATCCTTATCATCACCATCCTTCACCGGTGTGGAAAGCAACGGGAAGCTACCACACCTATAGGCCTAATTCCATAGTAAAACTGTAAAGCATAGCATGAAAATGCTATGATTGCAGTGAAAGACCTACCCTTGGGCAGAATTACTATCAATGGATACCCACTATTCACTATCAAATTAACTCATTCAGTGGCACCAACGAACTCGTAGGTTCATGCCCGCGCGGACATGAGCTATCAATACATCCTACCCTGAGCTAATGATTTCCAATCATCACCTGAATAATCTACTTCCACCAAATCATGGTTAATGTTAATCTCCCACCTCATTCTTGGTCTACCAACTGGGCGTTTTCCCTCTAGTTTTCCTACAAGAAGCTTTCATGTAGCACTTTCATTCCTCATTCGTGCCACGTGTCCTGCACTTCGTAGTCTACAAGAATTAACTATCCATTTATATTGTATGGATGCGAAAAATGGACTCTTACTTTAAGGGAGTAGAAAATATTACAGGTATTTGAGAGTAAAGTTCTTGGGAAAAATTTTGGACCAAAGAGAGGTATCCAGAGACCACAATAATGGACAATAAAGAGCCTCAACTAATGAAAATCACTTAGGTTTATGGTATAGGTAAAAGTCAATGCTTCATATAACAATATACATTTTCGTTAATTTTAATGTTTCAATACATAGGCCCTATTTCAGAGTATAGTGCTGCACTTCAGTAGCCTATAAATAAATATATAGGCCCATATAATTAATAAATAAATAAGTAGGCCTATATAAATAAATAAATAAATATATAGGCTATATATATAGGCCTATGCTATATATAGGCCTATATGCTATATATATATATATTTATATATATAGGATATATTTCATAAAAAGAAAAAATATTGCCTGAACCGGGATCTGAATCCAAGACCTCTACCTCTATATGTTAGTGCGTTACCAACCACACTATCCAGGCATCCCAGTTCAAACATTAATTTTCCTTTCCTTATATAAATTCTAAAATCATGAGAGGCAGCTGGAAGCGGCGGCAGTGCCATCTTACGGCTTCTATAACATGGAAGCATTAATGAGAATATTTTACTTTATAGCAGTAACGCCTTTTTATTTCGAAAGCCAATACTGTCATAAAAGGAAAATTTAATGCCTGAACTGGGTTTTGAAGCTGGGACCTCTATCTCTATACGCTAGCGCGATACTGAACACGCTATCCAGACATCCCCAACAAACAAATTTCCTTTTCTTATAGCCTATAGGATACAATTCTCAAATTTATATAACTTATAGGCCTATATATATGCTATACGTATAAACAATAATTTTCCTTTACTTATATAGGCTACAATTCTGAAATGTATGTAGCCTATGGGTATATAAGTTATATCCATCCATAGTAATTCTGCCCGAAGGCAGGTCCTTCACTGCAATCATAGCATTTTCATGCTATGCTTGCAGCTTTACTAGGGAGTTCTAGGTGCGGTAGCTTCCCGTTGCTTTCCACACCTGTGAAGGATGATGATGATAATGATAAGGATGATGGCCATATGATTTCGGGGACCGTTTGGGCCTTAAAGTTTTCCTGACATTTGTCTTACAGGCGAGGAAAAACCCCGATAAAAACCTCACCCAGAAAAACTGCCCCGACCGGGGATCGAACCCGGGCTCGCTGCGTGACAAGGCAGCACACTACCTCGAGACCACAGCGGTGGACATAAGTTATATATATATATATATATATATATATAGGCCTACATACCATATTAAGCTTGCATTGCTTAATGTTAAACGTTTAATTAGGCCTATAACGTATAGGCCTATATATATACACCCCTATATTGAATGTTATATTATGAAATAACATATAGGCCTCTACAGATTTTTATTGTTTACATCTTTGTGTGCCTAAAGTTATTTATATATAGCCTATATATATGTGTGTGTGTGTGTGTGCGCGCGTGTGTGTGCGTGCGCGTGTGCGTGCGTGCGTGCGTGGGTGCGTGTGTGTGTGTGTGTGTGTGTGTGTGTGTGTGTGTGTGTGTGTGTGTGTGTGTGTGTGTGTGTGTGTGTGTGTGTGTGTGTGTGTGTGTGTGTGTGTGTGTGTGTGTGTGTGTGTGTGTGTGTGTGTGTGTGTGTGTGTGTATAGCGTCAATGCTGTAAAGTAAATATTCTCCTTAAAATGCTTACTTGTTATAGAAGCCACTAGATGGCATGGAGTCAGTTGTATCGTTGCCTCTCGTGAATGAGAATAATGATATAAAGAATGAAAAATAAATGTTTTGTGCATAAGGGACCTGAGTGAACTAGTGGTTGTATCACGACGCATGATATACTTCGGTATATGATAAGGACCTTATAATGGGTATTGTGTTATTATGGACTCACATTGGTCGTCCAGCGGCTCGCTTTGTTTCCCCGCAGCTGTTGTATGTAATTAAATACAAAGATGCCGACTACCGCCACTATAATAATTCCGCATGTTAAGCATTGTCGCGCAGCACCCGCTTTTATATAAACGGACAACCATCATAGTGAGACGATAACGACAATACTTCAGTTCCTCAGACGTAGAGATTAAAAATAAATTAATACTATATCAACACGTGTCTTATATTAGCCCACGGCCCTGAGTAGTTTAATTGGCTTAAGCTACTTATACTTAAAACTAATCCTGCAAAATTGTAAGCATACCTGTAAGACCTACCTTTTAATATAATAAAGAAATGTTATTTTAACATTAAGTCTATTTGCTTTTAAGAAAATGGATTATGTTTATATTTGAGACATAAAGAGAAGAAACAGTATTTTTTATGTTTCGGAAGCTTGAGACGTATTTTATTATAATGGCCCACTAGAAAATAAAAGTTTAAAGAAGGGAGAGCGGAAGATTGAGGAGGGAAACGGAAGTGATTGCCCGGTACAGCCATCTGTCTTCATTGTTGGCGCGAACGTGCGGGTTTTATTGCACGTGTCTGAATTATACAGTGCATCGGAGTTAATTAATTCGCAGTAGCTTATTAGTTACAGCGACCGATCAATACAAATGTGTGCTTGGTCGACCTCACTGCAACAATGTGTCTGTTTCTACATTTCTCCGCAAGAGGGCAGACATACTATACTTTCCAAGAGATTCTTTTACAACAATGTGTCTCTATACAGATCTGTACTTGGGCATAGAACCCGGGACGGACATTTTTTGAGAGCAGGATTATTTCGTTTTATTTTGTTATAATATCAATATCAGCGCCAATAAAATAGTGATCTCGAGGTAGCGTGATGACTTGTCACGCAGCGAGCCCGAGTTCGATTCCCGGTCGGGACAAGTTTCCTGAGTGAGGTTTTTCTAGGGGTTTTTCCTCACTTATAAGACAAATGTCAGGAAGCTTTAAGGCCTAAACGATCCCCGAACATCATATGGTAATCATCTTCTTTTTCTTCTACTACAAGGTTTAGGCTATGCAGCCTGTTCCGGCGAAGTTAAAAGTGGAGTCCATCTTCTACGTGGTCGGCCAACATCTCTTGTTCCTCTGGGATTATACAGGAAGGTTATTTTTGGTATTCTTTCGTTGTTCATTCTCATTAAGTGTTCTGTCCATTTCTTATTATTTTCGCTGATTTTATCTTCAATTATATATATATATATATATATATATATAATATATATATATATATATAGGCCTATATATTTAATTCTTCTCGTCTAATTTCATTCCTTATTCTATCCGCTCTTGTGCATCCTTTCACATTACGTAAAAATAGCATTTCCACAGTCTGTATCCTGCTTTTATCCCTTGATTTCATTATCAAATTTTCACTTCCATACAACAACAAAGGAACAGCCATTGTTTTATATAATTTAAGCTTCGTATCTTTCCTTGTTTTCCGACCTAAGGTTCTTTTTATGGTTTCACAAATAGCCTGAAATTTATTTACTTTGTTTTCTATATCTTTATTTTCTCTATAAGTTATATAACATCCTAAATATTGGAAACTTAATATTTCTTCTATTATTTTGTTATCCAGTACAATTTTTGATCTAATTCCATATTTACCGATAAATGCCATTACTTTTGACTAATTTATTGATATTTTACAATTATATCTATTGGCTATTAATTTAAATGTATATGCTAACATTTGGAGCTCATTTTCAGATTCTGCTAAAAGTACATCGTCAGCAAATAATAAAGCATTTATTTTATCTTTATTATCAATTAGTTAAAACCTTCTTCCATTCTTTTAGGATATCGTCCATATAAATATTAAATAATATAGGTGAGAGTGAACACCCTTGTCGTATGGTAATCATAATTATCATTAAAATATATATGCAGTCAATATGCCCATTTCACCAATTAATGTTTTAAAATGGTCAACAAGTTTCTACAGCCAAGCTGTCATTCTCAAGACCAGATATTGATCAGTCAATATCTGGTCTTGAGAATGACAGCTTGGCTGTAGAAACTTGTTGACCATTTTAAAATATTAATTGGTGAAATGGGCATATTGACTGCATATATATTTTAATATTTTATCACCAAGAAGATCACTTGTGTATTAAATACATAATTATCATAATTCATATTCCTCTTAGATTGAGTTTAGGATTAAGGACTCTCCTGGCGCATCACGATCATCATCACCACCCATCATATAATCGGGGCTGCCGTAACCCCACCATCCAGGCGCCCCAACCTCAGAAATTGGTTCTCCCTCCACTAATTATTTTGTAATAATGCCCCCTCATGTAAATTATAAGCCAAAAGTAGGTGTTTTGTCTTGTAGCCTATGCTAACTTATTTTCTCTTCAAATTTAATTCAAAATGTGTTTTCAGATATTGTTAATTCATTGAGAGAATTGCTTTTGATATTTGAAGGCCTATTCGCGAAATCCCAGGCACGAAACGCATGACCAACTGCTCTGTTTGATGTTTTTTTCCCGGTTTGCCTCATTCTGAAGACGAACGCTGGCTTGGAAAATTACCTAGACCCAGTTCATCATACTGATTTCACTGTATTTCATAATATCATGAAATGAATTCAATATATTCTTTAAAAAAAAGTAATGACTGCAAAACTATAAAAATTGAAACCTATTTGAAACAACTTAGACTATAAATAAATTATGACCTTATATGTTAAAATGTTCACAAATAAAAATGGAATGAAATTATTAATAAATAATTAGGCCTACGGTAAATTTATTGCAAAATATTTTTATCGAATAACTTGTTTCGGTCGTTGCAAATTCATATGATTTATTTCGTAAGGTAAACTTTGGTAAGGATTTTTATTAGCAGTTTTTATATTATTCAATGGAATAATTAACTCCATGTTTAACTTATTAATTCGGACTTATCCGCAAGGATTATTAGAATGTTATCGGTTTCAACACTCAATGCCAACAAAGGAATCATTGTTGCCGTTCCTGTGCCTACATCAAGCATGGCGACGTTTCGGTCGGCAGTCAAAATTTTGGGTCAAGTTTCAAAAACACAGGTATGTAATATTATTAAATTTTAATTAATTTTATCAATATATGACACTACAATATCAGACACATTTTAAAAATAAATGTTTTCTAGTGGACTAACAGTTATGTTTAATTTTAAGCATAATTTCAATTTTGTATGTAGTTTATGTTTTCGGTAGTCTTCTTTTTCACATTTCGTTTATATCAATAAAGGAATAAACATTTTCGTTGCTGTGCTACAACAAGCATGGCGACGTTTAGGTCAGGATTCAAAATTTTGAGTCGAGTTTCTAACGCAAAGGTATGTAAAATAATTAATTTCGTTTAAATTTTTATTAAAATTTGTAGATATTAGTCTCAAATTCCTGTTTAATATAAAAATGGCCTTTTGGATTACACACATGAACATATATTTCAAGTTAAAATGGAATTCATTAAAAACAAATGAGTGTGTATAGCAAATAGTAAAATTTTTCATTATAGCCTATTTAAATTTAATAAAAATTTAGATTAAGACCTACAAAATCAAAGAATTTTCTGTTCTCTTGTGTTCCAATAAATTTTAATTATTTTTCTTTTAAACAGATATTTTATCTGTAGGCCTACTGTCTCATAATATAAAAAAATAGACTATATTAACGAGCTGATATTAAAGAATTATTTAGGCCTAATATTAGACCTATTTATATATAGTCAATAACTGCAAATACGCATGACACAGTTTTTAAACGCTAACTAATAGGTAATTTTCAGATATGCTTTGAGTTTTACATAATTAAAATCCATCAATTTGTATCAGTTTTAAATCTTGATGTCCATTTTTGGACACAGCGAAGAATTATCCATTCCTGCTCTCATAAAATTCAAAATTATGACAAAATAACTAAATCACTGGCATTATCGAACATGGAGTTCGTGATCGCGCGAACATAGGCTTTCCATATATCCCTATCCTCAGTTAATGTTTTCCAGACATTCTCTGTATAATTTATTCTCTCAAATCATTTATTTTTGTCCAATGCCACCTGTCTGTCATTCGACATTTCAGGTATTCTCTCCTGGCATTGGCGTATTGTAACCCACTTCTAAGGTTGGGGCGCCTGGAAGGCGGGATTACGCTGCCCCCAATGATATGATGGGTGATGACGATGGATAATGATGCGCCAGGAGAGGCCTTAAACCTAAACTTAATCTAATGAGGTGAATATGATATTGATGATAATGATGGCCAGATGATGTTCGGGGACCGTTTGGGCCTTTGTCTTACAGCCGAGGAAAAACCCCGAAAAAAACTTCACGCAGGAAACTTGTCCCGAGCGGGGATCGAACCCGGGCCCGCTGCGTGAGAAGGCAGCATGCTACCTCGAGACGACAGCGGTTGACTTCTCTCAAATCATGGTTAATATTATCCATCCATCTCACTATTTGCCTATCTACTAGGCGCTTCCTCTCTGGCTTTCCTGCAAGTTTCCATGTTCCTCTTCCATTCCTCATTTGTACCACATGCCCTTCCCATCGCAGCTTACGATACTTAACGGTTCTTATTACATTTAATTACCCAATAAAGGTCATGTAATTCAATTATGTAGTTTTCTCCATTCGCCCGTCTGTTCGTCTTTCTTTGGTCCAAAAATTTTGAAGCACTTTATTCTCATATACTCATATCTTATCCTTTCTTAAAATGAGAGACCATGTTTCGCATCCATATAATAGGCCTACAACTGAAGAATAGTCTAATCATTTTATATACAAATTATTATTAGTAGGCCTATAATATTTTTAAAGTTCATAGGAAAATGTTTAGACCAAAGAGAGATGAACAGAATGGAGAAGACTTCATAACTTCATGACCTTTATAAGAAACCAGATGTAATAAGAACAGTGAAGTCTCATACATTGCGATGGACAGGACTTATGTCACGAATGGGAAAGAAAGAGGGGCATGGAAGCTTTCTTATAGAAAAACCAAGGGTTAAAACGTCCAATTAGTAGATCAAGAATCAAGTGGGAGAATGACATTAACCATGATTTGAGGGAACTATGTAGATTATACAGGGGATGATTGGCAGATTGGAAAACATTAGCTCAGGATAGGGATGTATGTAGAGCTTATGTTGGGATGGCCATGAACCTACGGGTTCCATAGAACCAGTGAGTTAGTATAACATTTTCTTCTATAGGCATTACAACCTTCTATATACAAGTTATCACCGCTGTGGTCTCGAGGTAGCGTGCTGTCACGCAGCGGGCCCGGGTTCAAGACCACAGCAGTGGTAATTTATTTCGTTAGGTTCAGTGGATTAAGTTTGCCGCTGTTCATTTTCGTACCCGATTCATATAGCGTATATAATTTATGCTACAAGATCGTACAGTAAAATGAATTGTCGGACATTAGGTAACTATTAGATTTAACGTTTCTCACTGAAAGATAAATTATATTTGAAGAGAAAAATTTTCGCCTAGACCGAGACTCGAACCCGGGACCCTTGGCTACCCTTGGCTACCAACTGAGCTACCGAGGCGAGTTACGATCTAGACGCAAATTTTTCTCTTATATACGTTGTAATTCCCTATCGCCAAATGCTTTTGAAACCATTGCTTCTATCTTTGCAAATGGCGGCTTCTTAGTTAAGAAGACATTTATTGGGAATTTAACATTACTTTATAAAGCTAAGCCTAACTATTAGATTACCCGGAGTTACTCGGGTATTTATCCCAATCTTCTTGCCACCAATGACCTTAGTGACCCGAAAACTATGGATTCAACAATATTCTCGATACATTTGGGCTTTTTACGCTCATTCTTACTTCTTATGCAATTAGGATTGAATTTGCATTTAACCGGCATTGGGAGGCCACTATTCAACTAAGTGACTCCGAAAACTCTAGATTCAATATTCATATCAGTACTATATAATTATTTATTTATGTCACTCCCTCTCACTCTGCTAGGGATGCTAGGGGTAAACTTTAGCTGAAATGTTATAGGTACTAGCTTTCAACCCTGACTTACTTACTTACTTCTCACTGACACTATCGAACCTGTAGGTTCATGGCCGCGCGGACATAAGCTCTCCATACATCCCTATCCTGAGCTAATGCTTTCCAATCATTCCCTGTATAATCTACTTCCTTCAAATCATAGTTAATGTTATTCTCCCACCTCATTCTTGGTCTACCAACTGGGCGTTTTCCCTCTGGCTTTCCTAGAAGAAGCTTCCATGCAAGTCTTTCATTCCCCATATGTGCAACATGTCCTGCCATCGCAGTCTACGAGACTTTACTGTTCTTATTATGTCTGGCTTTCTATAAAGACCATGTAGTTCATTGTTATGGAGAACCCTGACATCGACAAATATGGATTCGACCCTAATATCGATCCTTTATGATTATTTCTATATAGTCACCTCCTTTCACCCCGTTAGGGATGCTAGGGGTAACATTTTGGCTAAAATGTCATCGGTATTATGGCCAATGAATTTAGCGATCTCAAAAAAATATGTATTCGATACTAATCTTGGACAATTTTTTTTAAATTTTAACGAAAGTTCGAGTCCCCGTGGGTCAGGATTTTTTTTAATTGACCCACACTTTATGGCGGCACTATGGCCCTGGGGTTGATTCAGCTTCTAACTGAAATGAGTACCAGATACTTGTTCTGGGGATAAATGCGGCCATCACGCAAGGCTGACAACCCGGTTGACATTAAGTGTCGATTGTCTAGAAACGGTGGGAGCCTTAACCTCCTACCACTCCAAGGGCCTCCTGAGGCCTGTAGTGGGGTCACTTTACCTTTTTTACATTTTCTTATCTCCCAAAAATTCATTAGAAGTGCTAGGGCTCAAACTTGCGTTTAAATGGCATCGGTACTGTGACCAATGGACTTTGGCACTCCGAAAACTAAAGATTAGACAATAATCCCAATTATATTAGACTTTTTCACCCCTTATCACCCCATAGGGGTGCTATATTAATAGGTTTCAAATGTGGAGTTACATACCATCTGCATTGTCACCAATGAGTTTAACACCCCGAAAACAGTGGATTAAGCATTGATCTCGGTAATTTTTATATAGGATATTTTTTCAGCCTTCTCGCCCCCTAGGTGTGCTAAAGCTTATGTGACACATGCCCGTTTATTAATCAGCTTAGCAATCCGAAAAAATTATGATTTTGAGACTAATTTCGTTCACTGTTGTCATTTTATATTCACCTCTTCCTTTGATGCTTCAAAAATTGTATAGAAGTAGCAGCCATTTGAAATAATTGAAATTTCGATGTATTCTATATTGCACATGCGTAAGAATTAAACAATGAAACGCTTAATTAAATTATTTTCAGTCTGATCATCTTACGTCAATATTAATGTTGATTTGTTCTTGGACATGTTTCAAAAACATTCTGTTTTATCGTCAGCTTGTCCAGACTGTAGTGACGATAAAACAGAATTGTTTTGAAACATGTCCAAGAACAAATCAACATTAATATTGAGGTAAGATGAAAATAATTAAATTAAAAGAACCTCAAAATATCACTTCCTAAAATTAAATATTAATGAAACGCTTATTTATTTAATATAGATAATTGTGATTATATGTTTTAAGAGCCTTTGGCATGGGTTCCCTGAAGTAGTCCCCGCCCGGAGAACCGAATGGGGGACTATTTGACCTCCGGAAAATTTTACCCCAGTTGAACCCATGTCCGCATTTCTTGACGGTTGTATTTTTACGGTGAAAGATCGTCACTCTTTCGCCCAAGGTACTTTTTTCGTCTGGCTTATCACCTTCGACCAGTCCGGCATGGATAACCCTTTCGGCAGCAATGCTACCGCCGGCATAGCTCTCAGGATCATTTAAGCACGCAAGCCACTCCACCACGACAAGGTAAAGATACAGACAGGTGGATGGTGAAGACTACATAACAATGAACTACGTGGTCTTTACCGGAAGCCAGATATAATAAGAACAGTTAAGTCTCGTAGACTGCGATGGGCAGGACATGTTGCACGTATGGGGAATGAAAGACTTGTAGGAAAGCCAGAGGGAAAACGACCAGTTGGTAGACCAAGAATGAGGTGGGAGAATAACATTAACTATGATTTGAGGGAAGTGGATTATACAGGGAATGATTGGAAAGCATTGGCTCAGGATAGGGATGTATGGAGAGATTATGTCCGTGCGGTCATGAACCTACGGGTTCGATAGTGCCAGTGAGTAAGTATATGTTTTAAGATTCTCTCATGTAACTTATATAGATATGCGATAGATGATGGTCTGCATATTTTTATTTTATTTATTTCGAGTGTTAGCGAACTACATTTTCTTACACGGCCAAAGATAAAACAGTTATTCAACCAATGAAAATATAATAATACATCTGGTTTGTTTACATTACAACTAGAACTTGGTTCGGAACATATGTAGAAGAATGTTGGCCTACTAGCCGGCTGCTTCCTTCACATCCACATATGTTAATAACAGAGATGGACAATCATAGTGACATGTGGTCAGACCGTCAGATCCCCAGCCGTTATAGCTGGTTTTCTCATTTGGAGCTATTACTTCTTGCAGTTACCCAAATTCCTCATATTGCTGGTTGACCACGGGTCCTATATTGGCCGAAATTCCAAGAGAAAATTTCATCTCCATGAGGACTCCAACCAGCGCAGCGCGAAGTCTCGTAGTTATGCACCAAGACATGATGCCTTATAAAATGCTCGGCTATGGAGCGGAATAATAGCAGTAGGATTTTATTTAGTGATGTTTTTGAACAACTCAGGTCAATAGCGTCATAATTCTAAACTGCACATGAAAGGGCCTGTCAAATTTGTTCAGAAACCTCTTATTATAGACTTGAGGTTCTTTTTTGCACAGGACCCATAGTTTACTTCAATTCCAGAGGAAGTTATATTCAAATTTTCATGCCCTGAAAAAATATCCATCGACACCACCAATGTTTAAACTTAAAAAACATTGGAATCAGAGGCGAGCATGGGATTTACCCTATTATCGGTACTATTTATATGTATTCTCAATACATGTGCTATGGAGAGCTCTATAATTTAATTCATGCATTCAGCGTACAATATAAAAATTATAAATTGTATACCAACTTTCTGGGGCACGCAATAGCATAGATGGTTAAGGCAAAACGAGGGTTCGAGTCCCGGTGGGGTCAGGATTTTTTAACTGACCCAAACCTTCAGGTGGCACCACGGCCCTGGGTCGACTCACCCTCTAATCGAAATGAGTACCAGACGCTTGTTCTGGGAGTAAAGACGGTCGTCACGCATGGCTGACAACCCGGCTGAGATCAAGTCCCGATTGTCTAGAAAAAATGGGTGTCTTGACTTCCTACTACTCTAAGGGTCTCCTGTGGCTTGCAATGGGATCACTTTGCCTTTCACCTCGTACACCACCAACCCTCCTAGAGTTAATAATGTTGAACATTTAACTCATGCCACAAATGCTAGTCAATGACCAATCACGTTTCAATGAATGTTGTTTTACAACCAATGACAGTCGTGTTTCACCTCGCTCTTTATCAATTTCTCTTTATCGGCTCCTGCTTTTGTGATAAAGAAAGCTCCTCCTTTTTAATGTTCTGAACAGGTCAACGCATTATTTTTCTCCGACAAATACATTGAATATAGCAAATAATGAAAAGATTCCTTGGTTTTACTGAGTTGTTTACTAAAAACATAGATGAATAACCCGTAATGTTGATTATGATATATAGTTTGATGTGTTTCATTATTTCTCCACTTGGGTGCACTCTTACAATATTGTGATCTTATTTGGCAATAAATAATATGATCAAGCAGCAGTGAATGAACATAACCTCACATTTCTGATTTGTTTTCAAACATCGCCGTTTACATTAAATATACAAATATTTTAAAATAACTATAGTTAAACAATGATTTGTGAGTAAACAGTTTAATTTTATTCGTTAAATAGTCCTAACAAATGCCACTCTTGATTTCAAAATTCTCTAGATAAATTCACTCCTCTCTTCGTGAGTCGTGAATTTATCGATAATTTGGAAATCACTCGTGGCATTACTTATGAAAATGTATTTTTATTAAAATTTCCAATCTGTCATAAGCAGAATTGCCAAAATCAGTCAGTTCAATTGACACAATTCTTTAGTAGGCCTACTTCTTGAAAGTTAATTAGTTTGTTTACGTTATTCTAGGCTCTAGTGTTTTTTATTTTCTCTTGTAATATAAGATATAATGTTATGCATCTCAAGTGAATTAAAATTAATAATCTTTGTTGGGTTACATTTACACCTGTAGTAAAATGTTGGTAGAAAGTAATAGCCAAGTTTAAACATTATATGAATGTTCTGTTTAGGGATGTAAACCAGTTCATATAAGAAGCTATAGCGATGATCGTAAAACATTATTGCATCGACATAACAGTCCTGGTTGGACATCTCATGAATCCAGGACACCTTTACACTCATCCAGATCATGGTTCTCCCTATTTCGAAGGAAAAAATCGCCTGAAAATAAAATTACACAGCAAGATTCATGCCAAGTAAAGACGCCAGAAGATGACTCTTGGTTATCTTTCTTCAAGAAAAAGGTTTCGAAAGAGGAACCTCCACCGCTTACTTGCTGTCGGATGCACCAAGCAAAATTAAAAAGGGAAGAAGAACAAAGAGCATTAGAAGAAGGAGAGAGAACCAGAAGGATGGAAACCAGATGTAACAATTGTGAATGAAGAATCAGGGAATCCTGTGATTTGCAAACCTCCACTTGAACCACAACCGACACCTCCTCCACAGCCACCTATTCAACGTGCTTGTGGAAGTTATGAAAGATTGTGTCGAGAAAAGTGAGACAAAATCAAAAGAAACATGTGATTTGGTATCATCTAAAATGTCATATAATATGCGACTTCCTTATGAAGAATTTAAAACACCAATTACTATAAAGTCTTCACCACCTGTTTCAACAGACAATCTTCAACCAAGAAGACAATCTCCATTTGTATCAGGTGAAAAATTTACAGAAGGAAGTACTTTCCAGCCTTGTAAAAAGTTTCATGAACAAAGTAATTTAAAAGCTATTCCCACACCAAATATATCAAATTCTAAACATATAGAAAACAAGAACATAGCACTAAACCAAAGAAAAGTCACTTTAAAACCAAAGTTAAACAAATCACTAAGTAAAAAGTCAAAAAGCCAACGCAAAGATAGTAATTCAAAGGTTTTTAAAAATCCCATTGTGATGCAAGCTAATTCCAAAGAATCTGACAAGTTATCACTGAAACAAGATCAAGTACCAAACAAAGTTTCAGTACAATACAATTATAGTAGTGAATCTAATCAATTGCTAACAAAATCATTTCAACCTGTACAAAGAGTAGTAAAGAGAAATGATAAAGCAGACAATCAAAGACTTGAAAGAAGTAATATAAATGAAATTGATAAAATTGGATTTCAAAATGAAATTATAAAAATTAATTCAAGGCCAGCAAAATTATCTAAAACCTTGTCTGTCGATGATAAAGAAAAACAATTGACAATTAAAATATGTTCAAATGTGTCACAAGCAACAAAAAAATTACAGCAATTGACTGAAAAACGTACAGCGAAAGAAAAACGTTCAACTCAAATACAAGAAAAAAATGCAAATAAAAGCAGAATTGGTGAAAAAACTACAAGAAAATTTAATTCAACTGAAGTCGTTCCTCAAAATAAATTGTTTCCCATGAAAAGCATTCAAATAACTAGAGCAAAGTTTGCAGATGTGAATAAACAATCTTCTAAAACATTAGAAAGCCGAGAACCAACAAAAATAACTTCATCTCCTTCTCTCACAAATTTATATGAACATATAAATAAACAAACTAAATCTCCTGTAGCCGATAAAGAGGGGATATTAATCAAATCATCAACACTTCCTTCTACAAATATTCAGAAAGACTGTATAAAAGTTGTAGGTAAGGTATCACCAGTCAGCATGAAAGTTGGATCTACAAAGAAGGATATTAAAGAAGGCTGGGAAAAGATTAAAATAAATAATAAATCTGTAAGACTTCAAGATGATTCCTTCCTATCTACTTGGAAGGACAATTATTCCTACATAGGGTTTTCAAGAAAAGCACAAAACAAAAGAAAATCGAAACTATCTTCAAAAGGAAACGAAAAAATAAAATCTCTATTACCTTCCAATATTCAACCTTTTGTACTTCCAAATGAAGGTATGCAGGCATGGAGTAGAGTTATTTCTAAAGATATTATTTCTGTTAGAAAACGAATTAAAGAAAATCTTAAACAATCTCCAAATCGTCACCCAAGTATAACAATGAATATTGCAAAGAACCATGGTTTATTGAATGCCAGAAAAATTATGTTGATATGGAAGATAAAGATTCACAATTCATAAACGATTCTACTCATTTTAGACAAAACAGCATTATTTCTGACAAGAAAAAAACATTACATAAAAACTCAACCAAGTATCAGATAAAAGAATCCATGATTTCCCCATCAACATATGCAAAGATATTGGAATATGGAAATAGAAGCATTCCAGAACCCAGAACAAGAGACAGTTCAGAATGTAAAAAGGAGCAATTTTCAACATTCTTTGTAACAAGAACAGATGGATATAATAATATATCCCAAAAATATGATGAATTACTTCTACAGAAGTCACAAGTCAACAAAGACAATAAAAAATACAACTCAAAAACTGATATAAATAACAATTTTAACAATAAACAAGATTTGTTGAGAAATTCTACAAATATAAAATATAATAAAGTTTCAGAGGAATCAAAAAATGAGAAACAAAAACTCCTCCCTCCTTCAGATGTGTTTGCAACTGAACAATCTCTTTGTAACCTTAAATACAGAGACTTGATTAATAATGAAAATACTTCAAGCACCAAACCAATTATCTCATTTGACTTTGATATAGATTGTTATGACCAGGATAAATATGACGAACCTGAATTGAAATCTACTTGCAAAAGTATATGTGTCAATGAAGAACAACCTTCACATTATAATGAAGAAAATGACAAAATTTGTTCATCAGATACCAATCCTGCCAGTACCACGAATACAAACAATTCAAACTCATTTTGTTACGAAAAATCCTATGGACAATGGTACATGATAGAATCGGGCATTGAAGAGAAAAACAATAATTTGCAGGAAATATGTCCTGAAAACAAACCTCTTCCACAATCGTTTACCTCAACAACAGGCTTGACAAATCCTAAATGCATTTCCAATTACATTGTGAAAAGACCATCCTCCAGTTTTGTAGGTGATCCTCAGAACAACAAATTTTTATAAATGTGAAGAAGTGAAGGTGGGAAGTGATATCATCTCTCCTCCACTTGATTCTTCTGAAAAGAAAGATCCTAAGATCAAAAAAGAAAAAAAAAATTTGCTACCTTGTGACAAATATCCTGCACCTAGTTGCAAAGTACCAGAATCTGTAGACTGTAGACAGAAAAGCAGAAACATCCACCTTGTGACATAAGACCTGCACCAAAACCTTCATATTCTGAATGTCTTAAATATCCACCACCTCCAAATATATTTACAGAATGTAAATTGCAAAAGAAAGAAGCTTGTCCTGAGAAGAAAATAAAGTCTTACGATGGATGCGAAAAGAAATTAGAAAAGGAAGAGCTTGAATGTCCTGCGGGGAAACCACCTGGAGCAAAACATGGAAAACCACCATTTGTGTCGAGTAAGAAAGGAAAAGCTGATGAATGTGATGCTGAAAGTGGAGAATGTGCAGATACAGAGAAGTTCAAGTTCAGAAGCAGTCACACAAAACCTCCAATGAAATGTGTTTCACTGAACTGTGTGTCTCAAAGACGGTGTTACTCTTTTTCTCATGTTGATTCAAGCTTTTACACTAACATTATTAAGAGCATGCACAAAGATCAAAGTCAGTGTTGTTATTTAAAACGATCATACTCTTGTATTATGAATGAACCATTTAAAAATAGAGTTTCAGTTTATTGTAAGAGAGATGAAAATGTATCTAGCCCTCCAACCACAGATCGTTCTTGCAGAAAAATAGATGAAGTAAAACAAGAGAAAGATAAATCGGGAAAGGCTTGCGTGAAACTGAAAATGCCAGGATGCAAAACACCCGAATTTACTGATTGTAAAGAACAAGCAAAAAGACAAATTGTTGAAACTTGCACAAAAATATATCCTCCTGAGCCTTCATTTTCTGAATGTATCAGAGACCCGCCTCCTCCAATTCGATTTACAGAATGTCAAGATTTATCAGAAGAAAAATGTCCAGAGCCACATAAGAAAAAATCTTATGATGCTTGTAAACCTCCAGAAAAGAAAGAAATCCCATGTCCTCCACCAAGGGGACAAGAAAAAACGAAGAAGAAAGTTGATTGTGATGAAAAAAAAGGTACTGATGCTTTGTGTGATGATGAGCCAGTAAAATGGGGTAAACCTACATACTCCAAACCACCTATGAAATGTTCTTCAAATCAGAATATTGTAGGTAATCAAATTCAACTGAAACAGCATTCTTACTCCTATTGCAATTTAAATTCACACAGATCATATGGCAATGAATTTGAATCTAGACATCAGTACCCCAGACAAGCATCATCTTACAGTTTTCTTGATCCTCCCAATCAAACTAATAAAACCCCTATGAAATGTGACAAAAAGTCTGACTCCAAATCAGAGCATCCTTCAACTGATCGCTCATGTAGGAAGATAGATTCTGGAGTGAAGAAAGATATAAAATCACACAAGGTTTGTGAAAAGCAAACCTGCTCCAGGTTGTAAAGTGCCTGAACATGTCAGCTGTGGTGCAAAACCAAAAGAAATGATACCTTGCAAGAAAAAACTAGCACCTAAACTCTCTTACTCTGAATGTATCAGAGAACATGCACCTCCGCGTCCTTTTACTGAATGTAGTTTGAAGAAATATGATATCTGTCCAGATGCTAAAAAGAAAGCTAAGTCATATGATGGATGTCAAAAGAAAAAGAAAACGGTATTTGAGTGTCCTGAAAAACCGCCAGAAAAAGAAAAACCTAAACCTTCAAAAAAGAAAAAAGAACTGGATGAATGTGATAAAGAAGACGATTGTTCTAACGTAGAGCCATTTAAATTCAAATCTGGTTATTCAAAATCGCCTATGAAGTGCTCGTCTGTAAACAATACACAACATAATTTGCCTCCAGTAAGATCATATTCTGATTTAACAACAAATATACCATTTAAAGCAAAACATTCATTTCGTTCATCTTCATACACAGACTGTCAAATACAGGATCTTGGAGTGCGAACATACTCAGAAGATCAAAAGAGCAAACCAAAATCAAAAAAATCAAAATATGATACGGTTCCTTGTCCAGAAGATCCAGATCCTCCATGCAGACCCAAAGAGGGAGATGTAGTGTCAGGTAAGGGTTCAACAAAGTGTCGTGATACCATAATTCCAACAAAACATTATATTGAATGTAAAGCACCACCAAAGAAAAAGGCTTTTCAATGTGAACAACCAAAAATAGTAATCAGAATGACAAAAAAGGTTGAAGAGGTAGTTAAAGTTGAGAAGCCAAAACCTAAAACTTATGTAGAATGCCCAAAACCAATTCCCAAACGAACAGGAAGTCCATGTGATATAAAACCACCACCTCCTCCACCTCCTCCAGTAAAAGTCTGTCCTATAATTGATAAACATTTCATAGAATGCCCTAAACCAGCTGTTAAAGTTAAACCTACATGTGAACAGCCTTTGCTATACAAAAAGGAAGAAGAAAAACCACCACCACCACCACCTGGAATTTGTAGAGGAGATCATCTTGTGAAAACTTTTGTAGAATGTCCCAAACCACCACCAAGAAAAAAAGGAATTATTTGTGATGGTCCATATCAACCTAGAATTGAACCCTGTTTTGGACAAGTGCAAATAAAGAAGGGTGAAAAAGTATCAAGAAAGAAGTGTGGTGTAGATCCTGATGACAAGACGCCTGCTTGTCCTGAGAAGAAAAAGGATGAAAGAAGAAAATGTTCACAATTTCCCAACAATACTTCGATAACTTTTCCACCCCATTCAGCTGGTAATACTATGAAATATTCAACATCCCAAGTAACAGAAAATAAAAATATGTCTAAACAATATGACATACCAGTCTTCCTTTCCAGTAGGAATGCTATTATAGTAACAAATTTCCCATCTCCTAAAAACAGTTAATATAAATAAAGAAGTTAATAAGAATATTGAGAAACCTGTAATGTTTCTGAATTCCTCAAATGCTATCACAACAGGTGTTTCTACTTACAAGACAGCAGAAAATATGGAAACCTTTAAAAAAAGTGATGTTTCAGGGTTTGGTCCATTATCAACTGGTGCAATAGTAAATTTCTCAACTTCTAAGTCAATTTTCAAAGGTGACACTGATGTATGTAAGAAGGCCCCAAATCAGAGTGATAATTCGCCCATGGAACATTGTGGAAGATGTGATTCAAAAGGTACTGTGTCCCCAACTATTGAACCGTGTGAACACCCTCCACAGATAAAAGAAGTGACTTGTGAGACAGTGACAAATAAATTAGAATTAAAAAAAGATACATCATGTAGAATTCCTGAGACAACTAAAAAGCAGGATTTTTGTCACAGAACTGAATGCTGTCCAACAAATAAAGATGGCGCTATAGAAGATTTATTGATGATAATAAAATCATGGTTTTCTTTCTTAAAAGCAAGAGAGTGCTGCCCAGAACCAGATACCAAAAGGAAACAAAAATTGCATGTAGTTCCATCATGTAAATCAAGACAAGATACCATAGGAGAAAAACAAGTAAAAGTTGAAATATCAAAATGTCCAACACTGAAGCCAAAAGAAGCCCAAGACAAAATAATGGAAGCTGAAAAGCATACAATGGGAGGTAACTGTCCTGAGCCTCCAAACACAGAAAAGTGCCCTAAAGTGAGGATGCCTGGATGTAGAATACCAGAATGTACAAGCTGCTCAAAACAAATGAAAATAACTAGGAAAGAAATTGAATGCAAAAAAGTCCCTGCTCCAAAACCATCATTTTCGGAATGTTCAAAAGAACTACTAGCACCTCCTAAGTTTACTGAATGCAATAGGCCCACTGCAGTAAATATAAATAGTAAATCAGATATTGTAAAACCTGGAAATTCTGTCTGTGATATGTATTTACAAAAGAACAAAATTAAAATGTCTAAAAAATCATGTGAAAACATAAAATTACAACAAACTGATTCATTGAAGTCTGAAAATGCAGAATGTAAAATCCCCAAACAAGACCTCCTCCAAGAAAGTACTATATGTCAGGAAACTTCCGGTGAACCCAATTTATTTTATAGATTACTAAATAAAAAATCAAAACTTCCAGAATGTCAAGAAAAAGATAGTTGTGAAACCCAGAATGAAGTAATGGACAAATGTAAGAAGATACACTCTCAGGTAGAAAAGAATGTATGTGAAGCTCCTAAAGAAGTACAAGAGTGTGAAAAAAATCAATCTTCGAGTCAGAATATAAAATGTCAAACAGGAAAAAGATCATCTAATACCTGTAAGGATAAAACAGAAGAATTGTTGAAAGTTGGTGTTTTTGATTCAACGAAAGAAGCAAAGAAGACACAAGATATGTTAATGACTTCTACTTCAGCTTCTGTTAAAGAAGATGAGAAGAAATGTCCAGAAGCAATAAGAGTAGATGGAATTCATATACCATTAGAAGTTTCACCACTGAAAAGTAAAAAAACCTCTGAATGTAGTACAATTGAAACTGATGCTATAAAAGAATCATGTAAACAGTCTTCATCATCAGAAGCTACAAAAACAGCAAAGTCTGCATCTAGTAGCTTAGAAAGTTTAAAAAATGATGAGCCACATTCTAAAAAGATTATGGTTTGCAGTGGAAATGTGCAAATTCAGAAAAGATCTACTTCTACTTCACCTGTTGGCTTACATCAGCATGTGAACTGCAATATAGATAATAAAAATATTTTACCTTACTCAGGATTTGAAATGGATATTCATTCTGAAATAAATGTTAAACCACCTTCACCTATAAATAAAAAATCATCTCTACACAGAATTCCTTTAGAAAAAAAAGTGGATCAAAAGAAGCTTAAAATTAGAGAGATGTCTGATATAAACACAATATACAATGAATCCACTGCTGTGTTGACAAATAAAATTGGCAGTGAAATTTCTCCTGAAAAAAGCTATCAAACCAAAACATCAGAGCAAAAACTAAACAGTGATGCCAGCTATTTATCTTATGTAAAGAAATTTCCTGGGATTGTAGGAAAAGCTGTTATGAGTGATATTTGGTCTTACTGTCAGAATGACATCCCTGCACATTCTATATTAAAAGTGCCAGAACCTGTACATCCTAAAACAAATCCCAAACTTGATTCACCATACCTCTTTGAATCTCCAGTATTCCAGGCTAATATAGAGGGAGAATGTGAGGAAAATGAAGCAGTGAAGATGGAACTCCAACCATGTTCATCAGGCAAGGTAAGTCAGAAAGAAACAATGGCAAAACAACTTGCTACTCTAGAGACAAATTCATATTTAAGTAATGTAGACTGTATAGCATACTGCATTAATGCTTATTCAATTAGTGACTTAGCAATGTTAAACAAAGATTATTTCAGAATCATCCATCTTTGGTTTGAGAATGCTGGTTTTCAAAGAGGTTTTCCTTTTTTGGGATACTTTTCTCAGGATATAAGTTTTATTTTCATGAATTATGAAATTAATGGCCCTCAGATCTTGAAATTTTATATTGACCAAGCTCAATCAAGAATTACTCCTAGACATTTTTTACTGTGGCAAAGAGATTGTTCAAACTTAAATTCAAGGAAGGAAATGATGTATTGTTTGAATGAATTTCTAACACAATATTTAATACATGATAAATCCATGTCATCAAAAACAAATGATATAGATATTTCTAATATATTACTACCGGTATCAATTAAAGTACAAAGTCCAAAAATTAAGAAGATTCACAACTCTGTTTCAAATCTGAGTTTTCCCCACATCCCATTAAATTCAGAATTTAATATGCTTATGGGAACTGTGTCTTATTCAAGGCATAAACTGCTGAAAAAACTACTAAATATTCCATCTCCAACTTATTTAAGTCCAAGGTACAAAAGTGGAAAGTCTTTCTGTGACAGTATTTTGAATATGTTTACAAATAAAAATTGTGAGTATCCTCAGTGTGGACAAACAAAGCAAGAAAAGTGTGGAGATGAAAAGCAAGGTGCAATTGAAGCATGTAAAAGTGAATCTAATAAAGAAATTAAATGCATACCTAAAAAAGAAGAAAGCAAAGAAACAACTCCTCATTCTAATAAAGGAAAATGTACAAGTGAAATAAACAAACATTTTATTGAATGTAAACAGCCACCCAAAAGAGATGCTTACAAATGTGAAAACAAAAACAATAAAAGAACAGAGAAGAAGACTGATGTTATAACTCCAACCAAAATGCCAGATTGTACTTGTTTTTCACCAAAAGGAAAAGAATGTGAAATAGCAACAGAGCCTCCTACTAAGCAAACGGGATGTGAAGAAGTAACAAAACCTCCAACTAAGCCACCTGGATGTGAAGAAATAAAACCTCCAACTAAGCCACCTGGATGTGAAGAAATAACAAAACCTCCAACTAAACCACCTGGATGTGAAGAAATAACAAAACCTCCAACTAAGCCACCTGGATGTGAAGAAATAACAAAACCTCCAACTAAACCACCTGGATGTGAAGAAATAACAAAACCTCCAACTAAGCCACCTGGATGTGAAGAAATAACAAAACCTCCAAAACCACCTGGATGTGAAGAAATAACAAAACCTCCAACTAAGCCACCTGGATGTGAAGAAATAACAAAACCTCCAACTAAACCACCTGGATGTGAAGAAATAACAAAACCTCCAACTAAACCACCTGGATGTGAAGAAATAACAAAACCTCCAACTAAGCCACCTGGATGTGAAGAAATAACAAAACCTCCAACTAAACCACCTGGATGTGAAGAAATAACAAAACCTCCAACTAAACCACCTGGATGTGAAGAAATAACAAAACCTCCAACTAAGCCAAGTGGATGTGAAGAAATAACAAAACCTCCAACTAAGCCAGATGAATGTGATAAAGTAACAAAGCCACCTCCTAAGCCAGATGAATGTGATAAACTAACAAAGCCACCTCCTAAGCCGGGTGAATGTGATAAAGTAACAAAGCCACCCACTAAGCCAGATGAATGTGATAAAGTAACAAAGCCACCTCCTAAGCCTGGTGAATGTGATAAAGTAACAAAGCCACCCACTAAGCCAGATGAATGTGATAAAGTAACAAAGCCACCCACTAAGCCGGGTGAATGTGATAAAGTAACAAAGCCACCCACTAAGCCAGGCGAATGTGATAAAGTAACTAAGCCTCCAACTAAGCCAGGTGAATGTGATAAAGTAACTAAGCCTCCAACTAAGCCAGGTGAATGTGATAAAGTAACTAAGCCTCCAACTAAGCCAGATGAATGTAAAAAAGAAGAAAAATTCACTTGTCCTCCTCTCAAAAGACTAATAAAGAAGCTCCTTCAGGGAATGCAAGAAAGAAAACATGATGAAAATACCCCAGTTGACCAGAAAGCACCACCTAAAAAAATTGAATGCAAGAAGCAAGATGAAAAACCTATGATTAAGGAAATAACCTCAAATGAAAAACAGCAAAAAGAATCAAGTCAATCAGAAGTAGAAGCAAAAAGCCATCCCTCAAAGACAGAAGCTATATCCGCTTCTAAAATACCAATCTGTAGTTGTACTATACCATTACAGCCAGAATCAAAAGATTGTAAGGATACAGATAAATCATCAAAAGAAGTTGTGAAACCTGAAGAAAAAACAGACATAAAACAAAGTGATAGCAAAAAATCATCTCTGTGTCCAGCTAAAAAAGAAATTTCACAAGAGAAAACTCAAAGTGTAGAATCAAAATGTGAAGAAGAGAAAAATTATGAATTGAAAATTGAGAATAAAATAGACACAAAATCAGTTAGTAATGAGACACCAGTATTATGTCCCATAAAAAAGGAAATACCCTTACAGAAATTTAATGAAAGTGAGGAAGCAGTGAAATGTGAAGAGGAGAAAAAAGATGAACCAATAAAAGAAACAGGAAAAGTTGAGATATCTCCACAACAAAAAGGATCTAAAACAAAAGAGGATATAGAAGCTCGTAAAAAGGCATTTAAAGTGACACAGTTGTCACCAATTAAAAATCCACCTCCTCTTCCACCTTGTGACAAAATAGGTTCACCACCTGCTGAGGGAAAAGAAACAGGCCAAGAGGACTATAAATGTAAAATACTCTGCCCAGGAGATAGAAAACCTGACATTAAAGAGAAAGAACAAATTCCTGTCTGCCAACAAGATAAAGCTCCCAAAACAACATGCACTGAAGATAAATCTCCTTCTCAAACATGTTTTGAACCTTCAATATGTCCACCCAAGAAAAGAATTGTTAAAAAAAAAGGCAGCGTTGAAGAATCACAAAAACTTGGCTCTCAGAAAACAGAAATTGAAGCTAAACAAGATTCCAAAAAACAATGTGAAAATAAAAACACAGAAGTAAAGCAAAATCAGAAAGAGCAATCTAAAACTCCTATATCAAAGACACCAGCAAAATGAATAACCAGTAAAAAAAGTTCATAACCATTGAAAAAATGACTATAAATGTGCAATGAAATAGGAAAATATCCAAATTTTCCTATCAGCAGCAGATGTTTTTATGAATGGCACGAATTTTCTTCTCTGTCACAGTTAATATTTCTTTCCAGGTATGTGAAAAGAAATACTGTAATTTACAATCTTATTTTTTACAAATATCAATAAGTAAGTCTCAAGTTCTTATTTCCTGCACTGCCATAGTAATTAGTGTAGTTATTTTATTTTTTAATTGTAGGGAACATGAAAACTAAAATAAGAAAGATGCAGATTTCTTATCACTTTTAAAACTCTTAGTTCAATTCACTATGTAGAGCATACTCCATTATAATAAATTAAAATATATTTGTTTTTAAAAGAAATTTTGTTATAAATTTCTGTGTTATTGTCTTGAAGTATGAAAATATTATACTTACACTTTATTAAAAATAATTCAAATCATAAAAATTTTTTTTTCTAGAGTTTAAGTGTGGAATTTTCATATATATATATATATATATATTTTGCAAAATCTATAGCTAATTTATATGTTTCATTTTGAATAAAGAACAATAAAAAGCATTCTTTTCCGAAAAGTACGTCCAGATACAATTCTAAAATTTTATAAAACAATGGCTCTTCCAACTCTACTTTATGGTTCTGAAACCTGGCCTCTTACTACAGGTAAATTAAATAGGATAGTAGCTGCAGAAATGAAGTTATTAAGACCTTTAGCGGGTTATACGCTTTATGATCACATACGTAATGAAGATATCCGCAAAGCTCTCAACACACCAGCAATAACTGAAATCATTCAAAAATATCAAAATAATTGGCATGAACACCTTCTGAGAATGCCAAACAATAGACTACCTCTGCAGCTATTGAACTACAGACCCACAGGGCAAAGAGACCCAGGAAGACCTAAAAAGAGATGGAGGGATCAATTTCTTTCCTGAAGCGGAACAGGCCAATGGCCTAATCCATGCCTGCCATTGATGATGATTTTGAATAAAAATGCTTTTGTGTATACCTTAAAATTATTACAACATAACCTTAAGATACAATAAAATACCTTGCTAATTAATCAAAATTATAAGAGCAACAACTAACAAACAAATGTTTAAAAAATGTAAGAAGTGTACCGGTAACTGTTGTAATGCAATATACTTAGAACAGTTGCAGCCACATCAGAATGAAAATAAGACAATAAATCTCTTCAAATATAAGACATTAAATTTTTTTCTGATCACCTACGCAGAATACATTATCTACTTGAACAGAAAAGCATGATTGCAAATACCAGGAATCAGTAGTAAACATAGATCATCTGTAGAAGTGTATCTAACTGGATAATGACAATAGCGGACTGTAATTGGAAAACGAAAAGCAAGATAATGCAAATCAGTGATCTTAGTACTCTTGACAACAACACAAATTGCCAACATTTGAAAAAATTTTTGGTTTGACCAGCATTGAATACTTGAATAAACAATTAAATGAATTTATTTGTAGTCATCAGTTAATTTGTTCAGTAGACCTGTTGGTGCACAATTCAAATTGAAAGGAAATTTATTACGACCAGGCACAGAAATATTACAGTTCTATTACCAGGTACATCAATTAATTATATCTTGGATACAACAGTCTGCAACATCATAGAAGAGGAAATTAAAGAATTTTGAAAACACAAATACTGGCTTAGAACTTAATGTAATTCCTTTTCCATCTGCTTGAAGTCACAAAAATGAAGGACCTGCTCTTCTTTCTCAAACAACATACAACTAGATTCAGTCATCAAACTCTTTTACAATACAGTGAGCATTTTTTCAGAAACCAGGAGCAATATATCAAAGAAACAGTGGTTGTAATAAGGACAGTTGAACAATGAACAAAAATAAAGCAAATCATCTTGGTTTTACCATTACACGAGAAAAACTTGAAAAAAATAATAGTGACTTACAAGTATATGGTATTTGAAAAGCAATGAAATGAATAATAAGTTTAATTATTGTATCTTCAACAGATATGGTAATCAGGAATTCATTCATCTTCAATTGAAGACTTTTTTATTTAAACAAATATTATTTCTATTTAATTCAGGATTGTATCAATAAAGATTAAAAATTACTTTAAAACGTCGTCTTCTTTTTTTTTATTATACATATTTTGACTGTATTACCTAAAGATTATTATATTCCAAACAAAGCAGAAAAAATCTCAATACCTAAAATGGATATATTCAAGTAGTCCAAAAGATATAATTGTTTGAGATTAGAAACGTGAACTGAACAATTACTAGTGTCCTTATCACATCTTGAGAGTGTGTGTGTATATTGATTTGATACTGTTTTTAGAGACTACCAATAAAAAAATCTTGAGAACAAATGAACTCTCATTAAAGGAAATGAGAAACAACGGCATTTAAAACTCACCATATTCTTTACCCGGAAAATGATTGTTTACATTTTTATACTGATGAATCTCTATATGAAAAGGTTGTGCAGGAGCAGAAAATTACTGTAGACTGTTCAGCTTCTATATATCGATAGGGATTTCCATTTTAATGGAAAAATTCTGTCACAATAAATATGTTCAATGAAGAATCTTTCCAATTGCATCTTCTTCAGCTAATCAAGCAATGTTATTTTTAAGTTATGGTACCATCCAGTTGTAATATTTTAGAAATTTAAAAAAATCATAATACTTGCTTCGCTAAATAAAAATATTATCCTACAGTGGATATTTCACATTGTGACATTAAAAAGAATGAACAGGCAGATACTCTGGGGAAAAAGAAAAAACCCAAAATATTATAAAAACAAAAATATACTATCGTACTGTCCAAAAAATTAATCATAAACTGGGACATACAGAAGGAAAAAATACAAAATTCTAATTTCAAAATGTGAACAAGCTTTGTGATTTTTTCAAAATAAAACACAGTTCCAGAACCACTCAGATATGAATCAATATCATGTTTCAACTCATACGGTCATAACTGTTTCATAGTACATTTCTTCAGTATCTCTAAATTCATCACCAAAATGTATATTGTGCAACAATGAAAACTGAAGTCTGGATATGAAACATAAATTTATAAAGAAGTCATAAGAAGTGACACTATGAAGTAAACATTAATTGAATACAAATTCATATTTATATGCCATCTGTGCAAATGTTTCTCTGATATCATTTGGACTAGTTTCAAACACCCATATTATACTGGGGAACCAAGAAGACAAATGGTGATCATCAAAGTCCCTGCAGATTAGACATGGCTAGCTACTAAGAATCAAATGAATTGTGAATTCTTCTTACCTCATATATCTATGTTTTTTTTAAACACAGCACCACGGTATCAGAAAAACATATTTTCCATCCTCAGCTGTTTTCAAAACAAAAATGGCTAACTACTACTTATATTTGAATAAAATAGAATAAATCTCAGATGAGACACATATTTTTCAAACATATAAAGGTAATTTTAATGATAAAATTAAGACAGTAATTCTTACAGAAGACTGTAATATAGCAGATAAATTATTTTGACTAATCAAACAAAATAAAAAAGGAACAAAAAAATCAACAAAGAATGAAAATAATGTATCAAATCAACATCTCAATTAAAAATTATTTTTAATGAAGATTTTACAATTAAAGAATTAAATATTGCTATGATTATCTTAAATAAAAAAACTCCAGGTGCTACAATATAGATCTGGAAATTAAAAAAAAAAAAAAAGCATATATAAACCCAGCTAATAAGATCTCGAGAAACTGACATATATAACTTACAAGTGTTGGAGCGAAAGTAATGGGGAAAAAAAATCATCATCACCATCCAGGGATTAAGCCTGTTGGCTCATTCCGGTTTCATGAAACCTAGAATCCTAGTCTGTTTAGGCCTGCTGCAGGACTCAGTGCTCTGTACAACACTTTTTAAATATATACATATATATATAATAAGGGTTCAAGTCCCAGTTTGAGCATTAATTCTTCTTTCTTAAATTATATGTAAATGATTTGCTACTCATATTGAAATATCTGAAATTATAGTTCATTTATTTGCTGATGATGTAATGCGAGTTGAAAAACCATAAAATAATATCAGCAATAATAAATACGGTTCAACATTAAATCAACATATCATAAACTGATATTTAATTACATCAATGAAAGAGTGAAATAATAAAAAATAAACAATATTAAAGAACCTCATAGTGTTATTTCCTATCTACATAACTTAATGAAAGAGCTGTTGAGAAAAGTTGGAAAAAAAAAATGTACTAATGATACTTCCAACTTACTACCTGAAATAACAAAAAAAAATCTGCAGTGGTAATTTTCACATTACTTACATAATTGGAAAAACAGTCTCCCATTTGCTCTTTCTGTGAACTAAATGAAGTTACAAATCAATACCTCCTTTGCTGTGCAGCTCTCACAAATTTTCTGATCTTCCAGCTAAATATTGGACTGCCAATGACATTGCTATCAATTGCTCAACATTAGATAGAAACAAACAATATATATATAAATTTATGAGCCTCAAATTATATATGGTATTTTCTTTACAATGAACAAAAATTACTGTGTTGAAATTTGAATTATAAATTGAAATTTTCATTATACATAATACAGAAACAAATCTTCAGATTTAATTTTTACAAATTTACAGCTCAATTTATTATATACAGAACATTATACGAGTATATTAACAATAGTTGAAACACAATAACTTGATCATGGAGGATCTTGAAAATAACTTGCTTATCAAAGATGAATAATGCATTCAACATGCTTAAATTTACTGGTTGTAGGGGCAAGAAAAAATGAGAATCATAATACATATCCAAGTGGTATTATCAATATCAGCTATTAGAAAATGATTTTATGCAGTGACAATGTCAATTCATTTATTGATAAAATGAATAATTAAGGTTAACTTAAATAAATAAAACATCAGTTATAACTACAAATAAGAATTACAAGTGTTTTGAACTTTACATTGAATGGAAAAACAAGAATATAACTGAGAAAGGAACAAATCCATCACGTGATATTAGAAATTTCATATGTGGCATCTTTAATGGTCAAAGATATTTGAAATAAATTGCAAATTTACTTACAATTAAGTAATTTTGAATAAATTTTTTAATACAGTTTGATCTCAGATATCTATTGTTTTGTCAAAGTTTTTCTCTTGAAGATATGAAGATGTAAGTGAGGTTTTGACACAATAAATAAAAATCCAGATTCCAGAAAATACTTAGTGTTAATATTATCTCTGTGTGCTTCAAGATGCATGAATAATAGCATATCTAAAATTCTTCAAGGAAATTACCTAAAATGTATCACATTACATTGGAAAATGTTTGGTCTCATGCTTAGAGCAAAAAGATTCTTTCTAAGAAAAATATAATCTTAAAAAGTTAATTCTGGTAACAATATTGTAAATGCTATAGTATTGTTACTGGTAGTACAATAATCTATTGTACTCCCAATACAATCCCTATTAAGCTAGCTTTACTAATTGCATTAATGCTTTCTAACAGCTAGAATTAGTTTTAAATATATATTGTATTATGTAGTAGAGAGCTAAATTCTGCTGGTTGCTGAAGTCAATTGAGGAGTTCAATGGAATATGGGCACAATTAAAAAATAAATGTTTTGAGATGTTAGCAATTGATACATAACTAATGCATAACATTGTTGTTTATTTTAATTGATACAATCATCTGCTGAACCTGCTGTAATCAAGATATCAAAACAAAACTTTTCAGGCTGACCAACTACAAAATGGCGAGTCCAAACATGCATTGAACGGAAAAAGGGCAAAACATGAGTTATGCCCATATTCCATTCAACTCCTCAATTATCAATTTAGAGCTCAATTATGTAATAAATCTTGAAATTCAATTTTGTAAACTTGCTTGGGTTATATTTATTTTAATTATCAGTTACATGGTTTATAATGCTTTTGTAAGAAAATAAATGGTAAAAGATACTGCCATTTATTAGAATTATTTACTCAAAAATTATTTCTTATTTAACTCATTTATAGATGTTTTAACAACTAAGGTCACATCACATTTAGGATCTTTAGATATATCCACTAAGTTGTGTGTTTATTGAAGACGATTCCTGATTTAATTTTAAAGACACTATGAAATGGTGATTATGATGAAATGGGTCTTGGTAATGAAATTTCAATCTAGCATTTGCCTGGATGATTGAGGAAAACCAGATAAAAACCACAGACAGATTAGTACAGACCACTTGACCCAAATTATTTGACACTAATGATTTTATTTGAATCAAGTTAACTAAAAACATGGTACAAATTTTTTAAATGGTTCTGCATAATGCAGAAATTTCATATTAAGTTTAAATAGATTTTAATTTCTAAATGATAAAATTCTTTCTTCTCTTTTTTACACGCTTTATATTAGCTTGACCTGTATCTATCTATCTATGTAATGGAATCTTTCAACGCGATTTTCACCCACTTAAAATCATTGGATCGACTTGAAACTTTGTATACTTGTAGAGGACCCGTGACAATACAATAATTTCATATTTATTTTCTAAAATCCTGGCCATAATCATCAGAAAAACAAAAAAAGTGATTTTGTATCAATTGTAACGGAATCTTTGAACGTGATTTTCATCCACTTAGAAACATTGGATCGACTTGAAACTTTTGTATACTTATAGAAGACCCGTGACAATACAATAATTCCATATTTATTTTCTAAAATCCTGGGTATAATCAACAGAAAATCAAAAAAGTGTTTTTGTATCAATGTAATGGAATCTTTCAACGCGATTTTCACCCACTTAGAAACATTGGATCGACTTGAAACTTTATATAACGTGTAGAGGACCCGTGACAATATAATAATTCCATATTTTGTTTCTAAAATCCTGGCCAGAATCATCCGAAAATCAAAAAAATGAAAACTGGTACAATAAGTTGCGGACTTGTCGAGTTTTTAGTCAATCTTTGTAAGAGCTCAGTTGGTAGAGCAGTGAACTCTTAGTGGTATATAGTTTCAGTAATCCTTACGTCGCTGGTTCAAATCTGGCTGGGAGGGTTTTTTTATAGACGAGTATAAAAGATATTTACATTTTTATCTTATTCTGTAAAATATTAAAACTAAAAAATAAAAAATAATTTTAAAAAACTAAAAGAACACGCTTTATTAGAAAATGAAAAATAATTTTAATTTCCGATACGCTTGGGATAAAATAAAGTGGTCAACAAAAAAATATTCTCCAACACATATAGAATAAAATTAGAGTTATCAACAAAAAGAAAATAATTTTACCATCAAAAGCGTGGGGTGCTTTTTATGATTTTTACATTTTCTTCTTAGAGAGCTTACTTTTACCAATATCTGTCTATTATCAAATATATTAATTGATATAGAGCACCCCACGCTTTTGATGGTAAAATTATTTTATTTTTGTTGATAACTCTAATTTTATTCTATATGTGATGGAGAATATTTTTTGTTGACCACTTTATTTTATCCCAAGCGTATCGGAAGAAATTAAAATTATTATTATTTTTATCCTCTATCCTTTTGTAATACTTGCTACCTCCATGTAACTTACAAGCCAATGACAGATATCTTAAAGGCAGGGAACAGGAACTCTGAACCATACATTAGATAAATAATGGCTCACCTTTCTGAATCTGTGGTTAGCAGAATATCAGGTCGCCACTGAATACAGCACAACACAAGGAACAAACATCAGACCGAAAGTAGAGATTTAAAGTTACTTCCCATCAGGAATTGAACTTGAATTGGTAGAGTAGAGAGTATGGCCACAGTGACTGACTATATTCAAATTTCATCATGTAGAAATAATTAATGTTCTTCCTTAAAGAGCTTTGCTTTTATTGCTCAATATTTAAGTTTATTTTCTAGGTATGTCATCATGCATTAGTTGTTATGGGCAGTACAAAAATAGTTCTGTTTTTTTTTTTATTTGAAGAGAAAAATATGTGCCTGAATCGGGATTTGAACCAGATACTTTTCACTCCAAATAAAATTTGACATTCGAGTTAAATTAAATATCTAAGGTCGAAAATTGTTTGGTTTATATATATATATAGATATTATAAATATATTTTTGACATTTGGCAATGAAGGCAAATATGATATGAAAAGATAAAAGAATGCTTGAGTCGGGATTTGAACTCGAGTCTCTAAAGTCTGTACCTTCAGCGCTCTAACCAACTGAGCTACCCAAGAATTCCAATACAAGCATACAATTTTTCTTATACATGTAGTATTCTCAATTCACACAAGAGGTAGCGGAAATTTGTTCCAACTGCCATCTCGCGGCTAACATAACAGTTAAGCAAATTTTTTTAAAGAGAATATTTACTTTATAGCAGTAACGCTTGTATATATAGATATTATAAATATATTTTTGACATTTGGCAATGAAGGCAAATATGATATGAAAAGAAAAAAGAATGCTTGAGTCGGGATTTGAACTCGAGTCTCTAAAGTCTGTACCTTTAGCGCTCTAACCAACTGAGCTACCCAAGAATTCCAATACAAGCATATGCATACAATTGTATGCTTTCATTGGAATTCTTGGGTAGCTCAGTTGGTTAGAGCGCTAAAGGTACAGACTTTAGAGACTCGAGTTCAAATCCTGACTCAAGCATTCTTTTTTCTTTTCATATCATATATATATATATATATATATATATACAGAGCAATCGGTATAGCATAGGACAGCAGATGCGGGATTTGTGCCATGCATTAGCAATTTACAGTGAAATCCCCAAGTCTGCTGTCCAATGCTTTACTGATCGCACCGTGTATATATATATATGTAATCGGTATATATTTGAGAAAATTTTTGTTACTGTAAATTACATGTTATCAAATTTCATAAAACTTCGAGTTATTTAATGAGTGAATGGACTGTAATAGGTAAAGCTTAAAAGTAGATCTGACTTTGCTAGCATTTACTTTATTCTTTCCATAAGAAGCGCTAATGAGAATTCTTATTGACAGTTCAAACAGTAGATTTGAATTTTTAAAAGTATTAATTTTTAGTAAGGTTATAAACAGTAAACTAAAGCTTTTTGAGATTGTACAATAAAATTATGTTTTAGATACAGTCAAACTTCCGATATCTCGAAGTGTTTTCAGACAGAAATAATGCTTCGAGCTATCGAAAATTCAGGATATAGAAAATACAAAAAAAGGGAAGTGCACTGCAAGTACTTTACAGCCTTTGAAAAAATTGATGATGCAACTCTTGATGAGGTAAAGTTAAGAGTTTAGAAGAGCGATTCACACCAGTAAGTTGTTACATGTGCTGTCTCCTTTCAGTTTTAATCAGACAATTATGTCTTTCTTCATGCAGTATTCATATTGTTCACTTCAGTGGAGCAGTCGGAAAGATGCTCTCTTGCAACGACGCGGGCCCACATTCGATCCTGGCTAGGAAGAATTTTTTTTAATAACGTCGTTAATTTTCACAATACTACATGTTACCAGGCTTCGTTAAATAAATAAATTTGTATATATAGGGAAATAAATTAATTAAAGGGTACACGTCATACATAGGAAATGAATAATGACTTCGTATACAAAACACAAGGCATAAGAAGATTGTTTATTTCTACAACTAATGTAAAACATTTACTATAATAAATTTGGGAATTTTTAACATTATGAGGTTTTATTGATAAGAATCAAATGAATTGTGAATTCTTCTTACCTCATACTTCTATGTTTTTTTATTTTGTGCTGTGTTTAAAAAAAGAGAAGTATGAGGTAAGAAGAATTCATGATTCATTTGATTCCTATTAATGCAAAACGTGCCTGATTAATTTAAACTGAGTCAAGTTAATATCTAATTTCAGTGTACAAGTAAGTCCTGGAGTATAGCATCACTTCATACACACTGTTTCTAACAGTGACAGTTGTGGTCTAGTGGAGGGAACATTTGTTTCCAATGCATAAGGTCACGTGTTCGATCTCACTGTCATGCTTTCTCTCTCTTGTCCTTACTTCAATTCATTTTTTTTTCTTTGATCTGTTTTGCTTTATTTTACTTACAGAATTTACCGCACTACTTATTTATGCAAAATTATTTTTCTTTGCATGACACAATGAAATAGAATGGATTTTAGTTTCTCAAATAGTAGTGCACTTGTGAACCAAGTAGGTGACTTCTGACACTGCACAATGGCTTTGTTCTGGGACTTAAAAATTATCTATGCACCATCAATTATTTCAAAAGTTGTACATAAAAAATTAAATTTATCAAATGCAACTAAAGAATTTTTTTTTCAGATTTCAGAAAATGTTATAAATCCTGATATTATTGAAGATAAATAATGTGTTGAGGTTATATAAGTAAGAAGAAAACATCTTGGAAATAAGAACAAAATGTGATAATAACTGTGAAACTTTGTTACCAATGCTGACTCTGACCACATCACGTCGCTTTGCTTGAGATAGTCACATTGCATAAATTTCTTTTACATACACAAGAAATGTCCCAAATTAAAATGTTTAATAGTAACGACAACAAAATTTATTATCAAGGCCATTTAAAATTATCTGTGATTTCTGTAACACTTTAATAAAATTATAACAGTTATCTTACCAAAAAAAAGTATTCTTTAATTGAAATGTTTTCATTAATTATTCTGATGATAATACAATTATTTGTCTTTTGTTGTGTTTATGAGAAAATATTTACATTTTCTCCAAGTCGGTATACACAAAACTCTATAATATTATAGAGAAGAGTCGTGGTGTAAAATTACTCATTTTGTTTCACTATGGGCAGTATTTATTAAAACCTTTTTATATTCACAACACAGAAATAAATTAGAGAGCATTATATAAGTTTCGAGAAAAATATGTTTAATGTTTAAGAGTCGAATTTTTGAACGCATTAGACCGTAAAAGGCGTTCTCTGCTGAGAAAGTTTTATCCTAATACGATTTTGCTTACTCAGAAATCTATTCATGCGATAATAATTCGTAAGCTACCTGACGAGGTAACTTAAAATCATAACTTAAGATAAAAACTTATCGTGAGAATCCCGAAGGGAACCAATGGTAACCGATGTAGTTTGAAACCTTGACGCTTTATCCAAGATGTCGGACCTTGAAGACTTCGATCATGTTTTCGGTATATGCGGAGAAGAGGAATTTGATAGTCTACCAAAGAATTCAATTGGAAGAACAGGAGAATCGGCGTAATATTGCGCGATGCAGACGTCGTTGTATACGGTATTATTTGCGGGACACAAGCGTAAATGTATTCCTCTATAGCAGACGTAAATAACAGAAGTGGTTTTATCGCTGAGAATTCTGGGTAATTTCTTGCCAATATTACGAAAATGACTTTCATGCATGACCTGTTTGTGGGTAGCTAATTCGATCTTTGCACTTGCTCACGGTGAGTCAGCTCACCCAGTGATTGGAAGTAATTTGAGTAGAGACTAATGTATTTGCATACGACCCTAAGTCTACCTTCACTATTTATTGTAGCACCAAACTAACAATACTGGATATTGCAAGTTATTTTCCTTGTTTGACAATTATGCATCAACAATTTGAAAGCATGAATATTTGGTACTTACTTGCATGATGCAAAATTTAGATTATCATTTATAAAGATCTGGTTTCATAGACATTTGTTGTAAAACATAGAATTTTCTGATATTTAAAGATTTGGCAGTAAAAGAGTGCGTACACTCACTTCATTAGCCAATGTAACAGATGGCATCAAAATACCAGCTTTTTTAAAAATAGCACTTATCTAGCTGATGCATAATTGTTGTCCAATTGTGGTGACGGTTCTCTCCATGCCATAGGTATTTCAAAGTTTAAACATTTTCTTTGTTCGTATTTGAAGAGAAAAAATCTTTGTGCATTTAGTCAACTTTCTAGACCCTCCATACTGGTATTTTAGATCTTATGGGGAACCCAAAACTCAAATTAATTCAAGATGAATACCAAGGTAGTGAAATTTTATTTTTTAGATGAATAGACAAAAATATGTAATTTAAGAGAAAAATTGTTCAAATCCAAAAGATTGCAATGGTTTGGACATACACTAAGAATGCCAAAGGGAAGATTGCCGAATGATATTTTAAATTGGAAGCCACAGGGAACAAGACCAAGAGGAAGACCTAAAGATCGATGGGAAGATGACATAATTGAAGATTTAAGAGAGATGGGGGTTTTTTATTTGAAATCTACTGCACAAGATAGGAAGAAATGGCATAAACTAGTTGAGAAGGCCAAGACATTCCACTGGAAGTTGTAGAGCCTGACGAAGAAGAAGAGAAAAATTGTTGCACCTAAAAGGATTTGAACCCAAGGTCTCTGGTTTTATTAACCCTTAAATAGGCAGAACACAAATTTATTTTGTTAGTTATTTGAATGTGGAGGACCGCAGTGAAAACGGAATCTTGTATAACTTATTATTATGTATATTGTATAATTAGACACACATTTAAGTGTTTTATTGTTGTTCATTTTCTTCTGATTTATTTAAAAATATTCAATTAATCGAACCAACTGATGTATCCAGAAGGATACATTACGAATTTAAGGGTTAACCAGTGCTCTACCGCTGAGCTATTTAGCAAACAATTTAAATTCATTCTGTGGATGTGATTTAACCAATTATTTTGATATGTGTTACAAATGAAGCAAATCTTCAATGTCTGTCATTACAAATCAACCAACCATATTATATTATGTTTTGAACTTGCAAATGTCAACATTATCTTCTTATTCAGTCAACTTAGATCTAAAAGAGGACTCAAAACTCACCTGTGCAGCTTGTAATTTGGTTTTATGATTCCGAGCTGTCTTATGTTCAAAATTTGTAGGAAGTAACAATAAGAGGGAATTGGACAATGGAGACTGGAATGACAGAGAAATGTGAAACCACTATCATCATCATCCATGCAAGTATTAGGCCATGTGGCCTGTTATGGTCTCAAAGAGGAATTTTCCATCCAGCACTTTTTTGGACGTCCCAGCGATCTTTTGTCTTGGGGGCAGTAGCGAAGTATAGCTTTTGGAATTCTATGAGACGGCATTCGTTGAAGATGGGCTTTCCAGTTGTTCTGGTAGTTTTGTATATGGTGAAGGAATGGGTTCTACATCCAACTCTTCCATAATTTCCTCATTTCTTTTATGGTCCCACTTTGTGTAGCCTGCTGTACGGCGCATAAATCGCATCTCATTTGCTGTTATTCGGCTTTCATCTCTTCTTTGTATTGTCCATGTTTCACTACCATATCTTAATACTGGTCTTGCGAGAACCTTATAAAGCCGTAATCTTGTGTTCTTCTGTACTAAAGATGGTTTCATTATACTATTAATTATCCCCGTTTTTTTTGTAAAATTTGTGATTTTCATTGATATACCAGCTTCATCTTGAAATGTTAAATTATAACCTAACTAATTAAATTTGTTTACTCATTCTAAAATTTCATCATCCAAAACAATTTTGCTAGGTATAGGGTATTTCCCACAAAAGGCCATCACTTTAGTTTTCTTTGTTTTGATTTCCATATTGTACCTTTTTGCAATTATATTAAAATTGTGTATAGAATACTGTAAATCTGTTTCTGTTGGAGCTATTAATACCAAATCATCTGCAAAAAGCAAAGCGTCTATTTTATGGTTTCTATTAATTTGGATAGAACCGTGTCTCATCTGTCGAGTATTCTATCCATGTATATGATAAAGAGCAAGGGTGAGAGGCCACATCCTTGTCTTACGCCCCTATTAATTTCGGTCCATTCTGTTTGTGTGTTATTGACTCGAACTGAAATCAAATTTGTTTTATAGATATTGTATAAATTTAAAATATGCTGTTGTGGTAGATTGTTGTCAGCTAAAATTTCCTATTGATTTTGTCGAAGGCTTTTTTGAAGTCCACAAAAGCTAAAAACGTGTTTCTACATTGAACTCCCTGTGTTTTTCTATTAATAATTTCATGGGGAAATAACCATCACAGCAAGATCGACCTTTACGAAAGCCATTCTGTTCTTCGCTGAGGAGGCTGTTAAAATGTTTGTATAATTTGTTCTTAATTATATTGGCATAAATTTTGTATCCAGTATTTAGTAAGCTGATGCCTCTGTAATTTTCAGTTTTTCTTGTCTCCTTTTTTAAATATTGGTATTACAATATATTTTGTCCAACTTACAGGAATGTCTCTCCCTTCCCATAGTTTATTTAAGAATGTTAGAAATCTGTCTAAAAACAGAGGATTTGCATTTTTAAATAGTTCAATATTGATTCAATTCAATAGTGAAAACCACTAAGAGGTATTAATAATTTAATAATAATAAGCCACCTCGCCTCATATTTTGTATTTTTAAACCAGTTTCACATTAATTATTCTCCATCCTTAACATTTTCTCGACAGTTGTTCTGTAGTGGTGATTCACTGTTTCTTCCTCCATCTCTTGGCAGACTAATGAACCTCCAAATCAAATCACATTTGACAATTCATTAATTTCTCCATTTTTATTATAGATTTTCCCCAAAAATTTGAAAACCAGAATAAACACCTTGTGAAGGAACACCTTAGGAATTTTAAAAATGGGGAAGTAGAAAAATTTGCAGTAGCTGCTCATGCTTGGTCAGATAAACTAAAATTGAAAGAAATACTAAATTAATAAAACAAATAGAAAAATCTATTTAAAAAAAAGATAAATTAATGATTTTGAAATTCCCGGCGGTTCATTGGTCTATCAACAGATGGAAGAAGATGCAGTAAATCTTCACAACTGTCTTATGGTGGAGAAAATATTCATAAAATTCTAATTAAATCGAGTTATATCTCCAAAGTCAGTTTAAAAATAAGACAAAATATGAGGTGAGGTGGTTTTTTTATGAATATTAAATTCCCAACCATCATTTATCTTTATTATATTTTTGGAATTTTCATCAGTGATTAGAAAATATTAATTTAACTTATGGGTGAACTGAAGTTTAACACTCTTCAAAGTAGGTCCTGAAGAAGTAAATTGCTGTCCCACGTTGTGGTGACATTTTGAAGCAGTAATTCTCTTCATGCCCGATGTTGTAATAATAGCTTGAAGAAAGATTGGTGTCCCAAAAAGAATTACTGGTTCAGGTTGGGTTTAATTTTCGGTAGAGCCGGATTCTCTTCTCAAGGTCGGGAGTTGGTACACTGGATAGGAAAACACTTCAAAATCATAAAAAAATGTTTCTTGTAGAAATAATTACAAATTTATTCACTTTGTAGGTTCCCAGCAGATTAAGTAAATGTAAGTGGTATTATTCTTCACTATCAATTAAAATAAATTATTCTCTTTTCTGGAATCAATTATTCTTGTATTAAATATTACATTTTATCTTGAGAACTCTTCTTGCTTCTATCTTCGTGGAAAGTTGTAAGCAGAATGACTAGTATAATTCTTTTATAATTTTAAAGAACATTATTACATCACATGATGTTATTTTAAATTCTATTGGTTAAATCAAAAAAGTTAATTGTTTTAACATCCAATCAGAGTTTAGTTTACTTTCATTTAAGAATATGAAGTTAGGCAGGTGTTCTTATTACAGTTATAACAGAAAGCTTTATAATTTTGACAACAATGACTTAAAACAATTTTTAAAAGCATTCTTTACAAAGACTGTTATATAAACGAAAATGCGCACAAGTTGTGCATTAGTTTTATTAGTTCACTTTGCTTTTGCAATCATTATGAATCTGTGCAGGTCTCAATTAATGATTTGGGTCGTTTTTTACATGCTGTGACGTGGTAACGATCGCAAGATAGTTCACAAAACTCGCACATGCATGCTGTGCCTAGGTCATGGTAGGTCTTCATTTTACACACTTTGTGATGGTATCCATGTACTGCTAGGGAATTTACAAAATTGTGAAAATCTTGGTTTGTAGCCATCCATGTTCAATTTACCATTGCTTCTGTTGCGTAAAATTCTATCCAAATTTCTTTTTTCTTAGCTTGGAGCTCTGCTAGGAGATCTTTGTAGGCTGCAGTGGATGGTAAGAGTATCAGCATTCGCAACTGTTCTATGAAGAAGGTCTCTCCTGAGAGTTCATATGCCAGTCGGGAGCGTGTAAATTTGGATATACATAGTATTCTCTTTAGATAGACTGACTTAATTTTCTCTATGTTCTTAAGGTCGTTCTGTGTGAGGTAAGGCCATATGAGTTCCAAACCATAGCTCACGATCGGGATTATCTTCGTGTCAAAGATCTGCATTGCCGTAGTCATAGATAATTTTCTTAGGAATTGGATATCATTCATAGCAATTAATGCCGCTGTCACTCTGTCTTCTACATGCTTTTTGAAAGTAGTTCCCTGTTATGTAGTACAATTTCTTTAATTGTTACTGAGACATTTTTATTCAACAATAACCAACAATGAATTATTTAGATGATTTTATTTATTTAAGTTAGACATTTTAAAATACAAAATTATTAACTTTAACTTTTATATTTATTATACTATTAAAATTCTGCTATAGTCCCAGACTTAAAAAGATTGAGAACCACTGCTGTAAAGTAATGACAATGAATGACAGGCTGAAAAATCCTATTTCCTAATAATCACTATCTTCTTCGTGAAAATTTACACATTCTGTCACAAATCCTAAATTTGTTACGTTGTTAATGTCAACAAAATTAGAACTAACAATGCTATGATTGTACACTTTCAAGTAACTGCATTAATCTTTCCTTGCTTCTTTTGTCATGTAACTGATGTATTAACTTATCAAGAATTTCATTACCAATAAGAAAGTTCTCCATGTTATAAAAATTATTTCCTAGTCGATGATCTGTAATACGATCTTGATTGAAATTGTAAGTCCTTATCTTCTCTGATCTCATGCTAGATCCAACCTGCAATTCAAAATAGAATATATTTTTAACATTAAATGAAACCAAGTTGCTGAGCATTATTTAAAACAATCTAATTTACATTTTTGTCTTCCTGAAGGTTAAAAAGGAGAACAAGAATCTTAAAGAGGATCACTGAAAGACTAGAGGGACATTACAATAATTTTAAAATTCATCATCATCTTTCAGAGCTTTATTCCAAATATGTCTCAATCTCTATCCTACCATATTTTTCTTTCTCTCAATTCTTCCCATTTGCACCATCTTCCTTGTAAGTTTTTCTTTATGGTAAAATCAAATGTTTCTTACCTCTCCTCATACAAATCATCTAAGTAGATCGCGATTTTGAGACCATAACAGTCTCATCTGACCTGATCCAGAGATTAATCGGTCCACCAACAGAAGAAAGAAGAGTTTCTTCTGATCAACAAACATCAGTCGCCAAAATAGTACTGAAGATGAGACCGTTATGGTCTCAAAATCGCAATCTACTTAGAAGATATGTATGAGGAGAGGTAAGAAACATTTGATTTTACCATAAATGTCCACCGCTGTGGTCTCGAGGTAGCGTGCTGCCTTGTCACACAGCAGGCTCGGGTTCGATCCCCGGTCGGGACAGTTTTTCTGGATGAGGTTTTTTTTCGGGGTTTTTCCTCACCTGTAAGACAAATGTCAGGAAAACTTTAAGGCCCAAACGGTCCCTGTAATCATATGGCCATCGCAATCATTATCATCATTCATATTCATCTTAGATTAAGCTTAGGATTAGGGACTCTTCTGGCGCACCACTATCATCATCATGATCAACCATCATACCATCGGGACAAAGTAACCCTGCCTTCCAGGCGCCCCAACCTCAGAAGTGGGTTACAAGTATGCCATGCCAGGAGAGAACACCAGGAATGTCGAAAGAGAACCTGGGGCATTTGCAAAAAAAAAAATTACCATAAATTAAACCTCATAGTGATTAATTCCTGTAAACGTTAAATAAAAAAATAGTTTTTCTTTATTTGGTTATTCCATCTTTCCCATGGTCTTCCTCATGCTCATTATCCTTGTACATTGAGATTTAACATTCTCTATGATAGTCTTCCCTTTCCATTCTTTCAGATGTCCAAATCACATTAATCTATTTTTTCTATGTCAGTTGTCAATTTGTCTACTCTAATTTCATCAATTTGTATCCATCCTATCTTTTCTTGTTTTATGTATTGTTCCAAATATGGATTTCATTTCTGTCAATTGGATTCTGCTCAATTTCTTATTTGTTTATGTCAAAGTCATGGATCCATATGTTAAAATTGAAGATAAATTAATCCTCATAGTGATATATTCCTATAAAAGTTCAATATGTTAAAATTGGTGTGAAATTTTTTTTATAGATTGCCATGTTACTCAAAATAGGTATATCCCCATTCCAAATAATTTTTTTGTTAAATTATAAACTTATTTCTAGTCTTATACCAATTTCAGTCTGTATTTTCCATTTATTTGGGAAATATTAATCAAGTTATGAAACCATCCCTTGTACAAAAAAAACACCAGATTACGTTTATATAACACTTTGGCTAGACCAGTGTTGACCTATGGTAGTGAAGCATGGACACTTATAAAGACAACATGAAAGCAGAATAACGGCTTGTGAAATGAGATTCATGCACAGAACAGCGGGTTACACCAGATGGAATCGGAAAAGGAACACCGATATTTTAAAAGAATTGAAGACTATGCCAATTTTGGAATATATTAAACAGTACCAACTAAATTGGAAAACCACCTTGAAAGAATGAGTTCAAATCAGATCCCCAAAGCTGTTTATAATTATATACCAAGAGGATGAAGATCTCTGGGCCGTCCTATGAAATGCTGGAGGGAAAATTTTCTATAGGATCGTAAATAGCCTTGGCCTAATACTTGGAAGGAAGAAGAAGATTTTACATTTAAATTTATCATTATTCCTAGATTTGTAGTTTTCCATTTTATTAGCTTTATAATATAATCAATCATCCTAGTTTCTAGACATTTTCATTACAGCCGTTTTCTAATATAAATCACAAACACTCATCCTACACTCCTCTCTGTATAGAACACAAGAATACATAATAATCTACATGAAGTTGTCCATAAATTCAAAATAGACCACATTAATGCCATCTATCCACCGAGCATAGAATCCAAAGCATGAAAATTGCAGTGGATGGCATTAAATCACACACACATTCTCCAACCAAATGTTCTATGTTACTTTTTGAATTCCACATATTATTACATAATCTCCAAATATTAAGGTTTCATGGCTGGTTTTTCACCTTCCTCTGCAACTTTATTTGTAATTTTGATGTTAAACTAAATATAATATCAAAATGTTAAGCTTTATGGCTTAAAAGTGATTTAAATTTTTCGTTAAAAATATTTTGAATACACGTCATCATAAAAAATAAAAGAAATGGCTGAGCATTGGATACATACATTTTTCATAAAAAATAAATACTAACCTGTTTTTCCTGGTAGCCTGAGTTTTGGAAATTTGATCTTCCAGTTGTCGGTGATAGATGCGGGCTTTTAGAGTTCTCATAGCAATTTCTCGGTTCTTAATTTGTGATCTGTCCACTTGGCTCTCCACACTGATTCCTGTAAATGTGAAATATTTAATATTACAGACAGCTTTAAGTAATTGTAATTATGAATATTTCAAAGTATTGTGACAATCAAAGTGATGAGACCGATGGGAGTGAAGCAGAGCCCCGAGCACTTCCTTTGGAATAAACTCAGATAACATTATTTTTATAATAAATTTTATAACATTATTTAAATCATATAACAGATTATGTTACTTCCAAACAGCCACATTTAGGACTTATTTCCGATTTCGATTGAGGGTCTTTCCACTTTTCAGCGGTTGCCCTTTTACCAGCCGGCTGCTGGCCCTTCACATCCACATGTGTCAGTCACAGAGGTAGATGATCAACAGCCAGTGTAGGGGTGACATGTGGTTTAGCATGTCGAGTCCCCCAGCCGTTATAGCTGGTTCCTCAACCTGGAGCCGCTACTTATTGTAGCTACCCAATTGCCTCACGATTCTGGTGGGCACCAGTCCCATACTGGCCGAAATACCATGAGAAATTTCTTCCCCCATGGTGACTCGAACCAGCGCAAGTCCCGTAGCTCTGCACCAAGCTTCCTACCTTAACCGCTCGGCTACGGCGCGGGACTTTAGGACTTATTTACAATTATAAATTTTGCACACCTTGATTGTTGTAAGAAATGCTGTCATACCAAGTGAGGTCATACAAGTAGGTATGGCATACTGCAGCATTTCGCTATTGGCAAATGCTATCTGCAGGAAGTTTCACCCAGATTATAGTTATCCAAGTACTGCTAGGATAGCTAGGTTGAATCCACACCAATGCCACAATGTAAGTAATTTTTATGGCTAAGAATCTATAATTAATCAAATTCAGTTTAAGTGAAATGCATGCACACACACACATTCTCCATTGACCTTTAAAAAAAGGCAATATCGTAGCTTTGTTTATTTTTTATTATTTCACTCACCTCATACTTCATAACTTCTTGCAGACCTAGGTTTCATCACAACATTTGTGACATTCTCAATGCTGTGTCACGTTCACAACTGATGTCCAACAGCCTTGTATCCTGCAGACTGACCTCCGTGCCATCTGATGGCTGACCGACAATTTGCTAATCAGTCCTCTCTCCTTATAACCGGGTATTTCAAAATTCATAGTTGTATTTTCATTCTTGCATATGTAAATTTTTTCCCAAATTGTGAGTTCCTTCGGTTTTTCCAATTGTTTAAGTAATTTTGTTTTGGTTCCTATTTTATGTTTTTCTGACCAGGCATGTGCAGCTATTGCAGATTTTTCGGTTTCTCCATTTTTAACATTTCTGAGGTGTTCTTTTAATCTTGTATTTAGATTCCTTTTTGTTTTTCCGATGTATATCTTTTCACAATCTTTACAATTAATTTGATAAATTCCCGATTTTTTGCCGTCTTCAATCTCTTCATTTTTGTTGGTTTATATTAAATTACCAAAGCTGTAATCATTTTTCGGTGCTAATTTAATGTTGAATTTGTTGAAGATTTTTTGAAACTTGTCAAATACTAAAGGATGGTATGTGAACTTCTTGAATTTTGTGCCAATATTTTTATCTGTCTGAAGAGTACTTTCAGTTGGCTATCAAGTAATAATATCTTAGCTGTTTTCTTACTTCCCCTTTCCATCTTTAGGATCTAAAAAAATCATGTCCACCTCTATATCTTAAAGTTTTCAAGTAAGAAATTAATTTTAGAAAGCAGTTTCCTATGGAATTAACATTCCCATGTCATAAAGACATGTAATGAGAATCATATCAATGATAATAGTATATTACGATGCGAGGTTGAGAAGTGGTTTTTACACAAGTGAGGAAAATGTTTAAAACTGAGCGATAGCGAGGTTTTTAATTTCTGAGATTCTGTAAAATACTTCACAAATGTGCATTGTACTTTTTTTTTGCACGATGGTGTTTTCAAAATAATAAATAACAGTAAAATAATAACATCTTTGTTGGAAATATTTGCATTCATTATAAACAATTGACTAATGTTAACATTGTGGGCAACATTTATTAGTTGAAACTACAGGAGGTCATGACACTAATTAGTTATAAAATAGTGGCAAGTACGTATTTATTGTTTTATATTGTTTCAAATAAAGTTCAGTTCATTTAAAATGCAGTGATTTGTTTCGTATAATGTATATTAACATTACCTTTTGGATATTTTTTGTATCTACACTGTATGTAGTATACATAGAGGGCAGTGGTTTTACTTCCCACACGTGTTTTGTAATATGTAATATTACAGTATAGTTATTTAGGTTGGCAACCCTGAAATGTAGGAAGTTAAACTTTCAATTATAGTCACCATTGCTGTAAGTACGACAAAACGCACTATCGCGCAAAAAATTTTAAAGTGTATGAACCAACGTTCTGATATAATATTAACCTCAAATAGATTTTTAATTAGCTTCGGTCATTTTTTGTTTTGTTTCCCAGTAGAGACCTTCTTCTTCACCTATGCTTATGTCCCCTTCTGGGGTCAAGTTTTGACCTCTATCTATCTCCTTTTTTTCTCTGTTTCTTCTTAACTTCTTCTTCCCACATGTATCTCATCCAACCTCTTGGTCCCTATCTTCTTAATCTAAATTCCAGTGCTTCTCTTGGTGTTCTTCCAGTATTCATTCTTTTAACATGCCCTTACCATCTTATTCTACTATCATCAATTATCTTGTATTTTATCCAACTTCAAATTTTTCTTACTTTAGTTCTATATTCCATCTCTTCTGTTTTTCCAAACATGGTTCTCAAAAACTTTATTTCTGTTCCCTGAATTCTACTTAAATCCTTCTTTGTTACTGTTCATGATTTGTCACCTTACATTAATATACGTACATTAAAAATTAAATATTAAAATATATTTTATACTTTTTTACAATTCAATGAGATATCCTGTATTTGACCAGTAGAGATTTAGAATTTATTTTATGAATTAATTTTGTCTAGCTATTTGAATGTCAAGAAATTTCCTTGCTAAATAATTGTCCATTCCTTCATACTGTGCATTGGGTATCAACAACAATTCCTATATTATGGAGGTCAGTCAGTGCTTTAAAAATTCATTACATAATACCTTTGAGAAATGTATAAAAATTAAAATAACAAAACTTGTATCTGAATCATCCTCAACTAGGTAAGATTTCCTTAAAACACATTGTTAGGCCATTTGGAACATGTACTTAAGAGTACCAAATGAAAAGCTGAAGATTGAACATGTTCCGAAAGGCTACAATGTGTTTTAAAGAAATATTACCTAGTTGAGGACATCTGAAATTTCAGGTATGATATTTGAATGAAGTAAATCTGCACAAATGTGCAAATTGTTAGTAAATTTAGTCTAAGCAAAACTTGTTAAACGATAATTGTCTTTCCGCACACTTTTCGACGTGATATCGTTCACATGGATTGTTACACAGTTCGCATATGCATTCTTGGTTTGGCTCGTGGAATCGCTTTATGCTGCAAACCTTGTGGTGAAAGCCATGGATTGCATACCGTGTTAGGATGTGCCTCATCTCGTAGTTTGGTCGTGTCCACTCTCTCGTACACATAGCCTCTGTTGTGTAGAATTCGCTGCAGATGTCATTCCTCTTCTCCTGTAGTCCTTGCATTGTTGTCTCATATGCGCAGGTGTTCGGTAGGAATAGCTGCCGTCTAATGTCTTCAATGAAGAAGGTTTCTTTCATTAAGACGTACGTCATTCTTGAAGGTGCTGTTTTCCAACTCCCAGAACTCTTTTCATGAAGCGTGCTTTTACTGTTTCTATTTGTGTCAAGTCTCTGTTTGTGAGTTTGTCCCATATTATGTTAATTCCATATGTTGTTATGGGAGCTATGACTGTCTTGAAGAGCGTCATAGCTGTTTCTGTTGATAATTGATGGAGATTTTTGATGCTGTATATCGCTCTTATTGCAGCTGAAACCTTCTGTTGCACATGTCGGGTATGATATTATGTTAGCATTTATGGAGGTGGCCATGCAAGCAGTGATAACCGTGAAGAGGTGGAAAGCAACTATAACAGATTCATAAAATTAAAATGAGTCATAAATTATCTCATCCCCATGTGCTCCGTGTTCTTCTCAGCACAGGACTGCAATTTCAGGAACCACGGTCCTGTGCTGTGAAGAACACTGAGTGTACGAGGTGAGATAATTTACATCTCATTTTAATTTTATTAATTTTAAAGTATCATAATGTTAATTCCCATCAGATTTTCCTTGACTTTATAAATAAAAAGTGTTGTCTGTATTATTCTTACCTCATATAGTTGTTTCTGTTAGGCATATGTATGGCTTCTTAGCCTCATCCTCAGTAGTTACAGACTGATCCTTGACTTTGTCAGGATGTTAGAATGGTTAAATCATATTTGAAGAGAAAAATTATATGCTCAGACCGGGACTTGAACCCGGGACCCTTGGTTTTCTAGTCCAAGTGCTCTACCATTTGAGCTACCTGAGCAAGTACCGATCTAAACGCAAATTTTTCTCTATATACGTTGTAATTCCCGCCCACCAAATGCTTTGAAGCCTTTGCTTCTATCTTTGCAAATGGCGGCTCCTATATTAAGAAGACATATTTGGGAATTATACATTACATTATAAATGCCAGTACGGCTTTTTTCGATGTTCTTATTATTAATTTCATACATCTCAATGATGGATAAATCATATTTGAAGAGAAAAATTATACGCTCAGACCGGGACTTGAAACCGGGACCCTTGGTGTTAAATGTTTGCACATATTTTCATTCTAGTTTTCTATTTATTATGTTTTTATTTTAATTTATTTTTATTCACTGAATTAAATTTTGTTCCTTTTGCAATTTGATAAAAAAAGATACTAATTCTTTTTATTCCTTACCTGTTGGAATATGTGTGATTCTTACAGCACTTTCAGTCTTGTTTACATGTTGCCCTCCTGCACCACTTGCTCGCTTTGTCTCAACTTTCAGATCTTTGTCATGTAGAACAATGTCAATCTGAAATAGATTGTGTAACATCTGTGTTGTCATTACACTTTTTTAACAATGTGCAATTGGAAAATATAGTGTACATATTTATAAATTAAGTCAAGCAAAAATGTTCCTTGCAGATTATGGACGAAGAATCTCTGCTACATGTTTACTTTTATATCTCATTTGTAAATGTATTATTTCTATTAATATTATTTTTATAAAATGGATAGAATACGAAATAAAGAAATAAGGGAAATTATGGGTGTACAAGAGGAGCCGGACATCATAGACATTATAGAAAAGAAAAGATTGCAGTGGTATGGTCATGTCAAAAGAATGCCAGAGCAAAGATTGCCAAAAATTGTTATGGAATGGATCCCAATGGAAAGGAGGAAGACTGAAGAAAACTTGGATAGAAGGGGTACAAGCAGCTATGAATATCAGAGGAATGGAGGAAGATCAATGGATGGACAGAGAGGAATGGCGTTTGGTTTCCGGAAGATGGCGGCAGCTGCCATGATACCGGATGATGATGATTATTATTTTTATAAATATACATTCCCATGTAGGGCAAGGATTCTCCCTTGCAACAGTTATTGAAAAAGCTAATTTAGTTATTTAATCAAAATTAAAGTAGTGTTAACACCAAAATTTTGACAGTTGGAGTTTGACTGAAGATGAAGGTGAATGACCTTTGAAACCAGTATCATGAAAACGTGCAACTTTATGAGGCGAGATATATAAAAACATTTTCTCCAACTCATTTATAATTTAGTTATGCTTACTTTCCAACAGATGTTAATGAGTGACAAGTAGTTAGCCCATTGTCTCAAAGAGATACCTACTAGACAACTAAAGTATTACTTGGATGGGAAAGGCCAATTAAATTTTACTTAGAGGCTCTAATTTAGACATGAGGTTCTTTCATGAGCCCAAAAATCTTCAGACTCAGGACCCACAGCTTATTTAAAGTCCCTCCCGGAGGATTTGTTCCCTTGGATTTTTCATACTAAAAATCCTTTGACCCCAATTGGGTTTGAACCTGAGATCCTTGGGACCAGAAGGAAGGAACCTAACTTATAGACTATCAAGGCCGATAACCTATACTATTAAAATTCTTTTGCAAATTCACATCACTGGCTTCTATATTTTTTTTATTCTGTTGCTGATATTTTTTAAAGAAAATATCTTTCTTTTATTGAGAGTGGATGATTTTTACATCCTTAGGAGGTGTTCGGCACACAGTGTTGCTTGACTAGATTATGTGAAATAGCAAGATGGAAGTCTAAGGGCCGCATGCAAATACATTAGTCTCTACTCAAATTACTTCCAATCAGTGGTGAGCTGACTCACCGTGAGCAATTGCTGAGATCGAATTATCGGCCAACTTACCAGTCATGCATGAAAGTTGACGTTTTCATAATATTGGCAATGAATTACCCAGAATTCTCAGCGATAAAACCACTTCCGTTATTTTCGTCTGCTATAGAGGAACGCATTTACGCTTGCGTCCCGCAAATAATACCGTATACAACGACATCTGCGTCAAGCAGTATTACGCTGATTCTCCTGTTCTTTCAGTTGAATTCTTTGGTAGACTCTATCAAATTCCTCTTCTCCGTGTATACCGAAAACATGATAAGTCTTCAAGGTCCGACATCTTGGATAAAGCTGCAAAGGTTTCAAACTACATTGGTTACCATCGGTTCCCTTCGGGATTTTCACGATAAGTTTCTATCTTGAGCTATGATCTTAAGTTACCTCGTCAGGTAGCTTACAATTATTATCGCATGAACAGATTTCTGAGTAAGGAAAATGTATTAGGATTTAACTTTCTCAGCAGAGAACGCCTTTTACTGTCTAATGTGTTTATAAATTCGACCCTAAGAGTATCATGTATGGCAAGGTTCATAATATTTTATACCATTTTATTGCTTTGCACATTGACAGGTATTTCACATAATCTGGTCAAGCAACACTATGTGCCCTTCACTTCTTATGGGGGTAATAAAATCATCCAAACTTTCACCACTCTGACTAAAAGAAAGACAGTTTTTTTCAAAATACCAGCAACAAAAAATCCTGATTCAAGCACTGATTTATTTTTATTTTCAAAATAATAATTGTCCACCATTCTGAGCGTTAAATATAAATAAAAACATAAAAATTAACAAACAGCTTATTTCTCAATTTTCCAAACACACTTTTTAAACACTTTTGATTACAATAATTTAGTTGTGTACTTTAATATACTCATTTCAATCATAGTAATAGCTTTAGCTTCTTAATATTAATTCAATAAATAATGCTTTAGCTATGTGGAGTCCCTTCATGTCTTAATGTAGAAGCCATTCATTGTGTATTTGTGAATGATGATTCATTGCATTTGAACGTGGAACCAAGAAAGTAAGGTAAAGGGAAGATTTATGCTTGGATGGGAAGGAAGCCTAAATTAGTTCAATGGTTAAGAGCATCAGCATGGAAAGCTGACGGTTCGGGGTTCGATTCCTAGTTCAGGAATAAATTTTTCTCTTTACCATTTGATTACAATAGTTTAGTTGTGTACTTTAATATACTTATTTCAATCATAGAACAGCTTTAGCTTCTCAATATTAATTCAAAAAACACTTTTTAAAGTTTGAATAGTAAAATAATGGCTGGTTATGTTTAATAGGTGAACTGAGTTGGGATTTGTTTGCTTTCTTTGCAAAGTTCCAATTTTATGTGTTTTTAGTTCAAGTCTACTTTGGTCTGTGTCAAACATGTATCCTGACTTCATTATTAGAGAGATTGTGTTTAACAGTTGCCACAAATGATTGGGATCTCTCTCTTCAATTTTCTGTTCATCTTATGGGTGAAATTTTGATATCATAACTGTAATCTTTCAGGGCATAATGCATTTCCTTGAAATAATGAAGCCATGTGTTACTAGCTTTGAATTAATTAAAATTTATTTCAGAATAAATACCTAAACTCCAATGTTGATTGTCTGCAGCTCTTACAGCAAGCATATTAGAGAAGTTTTTGAGGAATAATGGGCTAAAAAGGGATTCATTGCTTACTGTTCCTTGTTATGTATCTTATAGTATATATCTTCTAATATTGGAAGGGGATGGAAGATCAATTAAGGCATTATTGGCAATTTTAAGTTATGTTAGTGGATAAGTTGAATATTTCGTTTGAGGATAATCTTGTTACATAAATAAATAGTACGAGCATACCTCCCAGGAAAATTAAGAATAAGATATATGAAAATCAGAATGATTGGGAGGTTAATCCTGTAAGAATTTAAATTAAGGTCAAACTGTTTGCTTGCAAGCCCTCTATATGATTTAATTAAATTTACTCTGTAAGACTATATGTGCTGTTCCTTCTTTATATTTCTGGTAATTTACCTCTTCTGGTTGAGCCAATACTGCTACAGATACAGTACTAGTATGAACTCGACCAGACTTCTCAGTAGTTGGTACTCGTTGAACTCTGTGAACACCTGCCTCGTATTTAAGATAATGGTAAGATTCATCTCCAGAGATCAGAATGCTTGCATGTCGAAGTCCACCTATTTCACACAAATACATTGCTTACATTAACTACCGACTTAAAGAGGTTGACTTGCAATGTCCTACCTACTAGCATTACATCTCATGGTGTAAGTGAAAGCAGAAGTTTGCTAATTTCGCCATATTGTGAGCTAGGAAACTTTTAAACAAGTGTTGAGTTTCAGCTACAATTTTTAAAATTTCATATTACCACAATGTATTTAACATGATTTGATTATTTATTACTATTTATTTTGTTAGAAGTTTTGTCTAAACTTTACAACCTGTTTAACTTTTACACGAATTAATCACTATGAGGTTTAATTTATGGTAAAATTAAATGTTTCTTACCTCTCCTCATATAAATCTTCTAAGTAGATCGCGATTTCAAGACCATCGCGATCTACTTAGAAGATTTATATGAGGAGAGGTAAAAAGTATTTAATTTTACCATTTACAACCTGTGATGCGACTTTTTTAATTCCTTCATAAACTCCTGTCAAATTTTACTCTTACGGTTTCATTTTTCAAATTATTTCCTGCCATTTAAAATAGATTTTTACACTTTTTCTGCGCTGATTCGAGTCTCCATGGGAGAAGAAATTTTCTCATGGAATTTCGACCAATATGGGACCGGTGCCCACGCAGCAACATGAGGTGTTTGGGTGGCTACAATAAGTAGCGGCTGCAGTCTGAGAAAACCAGGTATAATGGCTAGGGGATCCAACACACTGATCACACATCATCTCTACACTGGCTGGATGATCATCTACCTCTGTGATGAACATACGTGGATGTGAGGTCAGCAGTCAGCTGTTAGGCCAAGGGCCTTCCTGGCCTATAGCACCATGGAGTTAATATGTCTTTAAAGAAGGTTTGTAAAATATAAGTGAATAATATTTATATTATATGAATATGAAACATTGACTCTTACTTTAAGGGAAGAAAGGAGATTACGAGTATTTGAGAATAAAGTTCTTAGAAAAAATTTTCTTCTCTGGAATAATTATCTAAATTAAGGATAATTTTCGTGCCATTATAAAGACTTTTTATTCCTTCTATAAGTTGAACCGGGTACCCTCTTTATGTATATGAATATTTTAATGTATTCAGACGATCTGGTAATTATACAGAAGTCAGAGGATGATTACAAAGAGCCATTTACATGTTGAATCAATTAGGATTCTATTATAATCTCAAAGTCTCAACTTCAAAAACTAAAATTATGGCTTTTCAGGGCAAAGTGTCAGTCAGAGCAAAAATAGTAATCAATAATGAAATAATAGAACAGATAACACACTTTAACTATCTTGGTTCAGATATAACATATAGCTACGATTGGGATATACATAATAGATTAAACCGATATCAAATGATGTGTGGCACCATAAGAAGAACCCTCCGAAAGACTCGAAGAGAAACTCAGCTCAGGTTTTATAAAATTATGGATGTTCCTGTTCTTTTACATGGATCTGTATCTTGGGTACTTTCAAAAAAGATATCTCGCACATTCAAGCCACTGAAATGAAATTTTTAAGATCCATAAAAGGATGTACACGCATGGATAGATTACATAATGAATCAATAAGAAATGAACTGGAGATATTTTCAATACTCGATAAACTAGAAGAGCACAAATACCAATGGAAAGAACATTTAGACAGAATGGACAATACAAGCTTACCCAAAAAGATCAACACCTGCAAACCACATGGAAAAAGATCTTTGGGACGGCCAAGGAAACGATGGACTTGAGGTTGCATTGACCTAATCCTGGAAAGGAAGAAGAAGAAGAAGGAAAATGTTTGGACCAAAGAGAGATGAACAGACAGGTGAATGGAGAAGACAACATAACAGTGAACTACATGGTCTTTATATAGGAAGCCAGATATAGCCTAATGAGAACAGTTAAGTCTCATAGACTGCAATGGGCAGGACATGTGGTACAAATGGGGAATGAAAGATGTGCATGGAAGCTTCTTGTAGGAAAACCAGAATGCCCAGTTGGTAGACCAAGAATGAGGTGGGAGAATAACATTAACTATGATTTGAGGGAAGTAGATTATACAGGGAATGATTGGAAAATATTAGCTCAGGATAGGTATGTATGGAGAACTTATATCTGTGCAGCTATAAACCTACAGGTTCGATAGTGCTAGTGAGTTAGTTAAGTGAATAATTTTATTGAACTAGAGTTTTAAGAAAAATCTAATTTGCTCTCTGTTCTTACATTAAGTTCAGAGTTGATATACCATCTCACCTAATTCTGACAAGTCTTGTTGAGCAATTTCCATATGCCACTGTTTGTAAGCAATATAATTGCAATACATGTCAAATAGTTCTCTTGCAAACAACATTGCCTCCTGACCACCCACTCCTGCTGATACCTCCATCATAACACCTCTGCATTCATCTTCGGATTCAGGTGGTATAAGAACTGTAAACAACTAATATGTAATAAAATTAATGTTAGAAAATAATAATAATAATAATTAATTATGCTCATGTTATGGCAATAGTTTAAGAATGTTTATAACATCAGACCTTACCGTATTTTCTAAATATTTTATTCTATCCAAATAAGTCTGTTGTTCTGCCTCCACAGTGGATCGAAAGTTCTCGTCTTTTGTATCATCTGAAAACACAACAGTAACCATTAACATGTCACACAAAAGGAAGGGAAGCAACGGAAAAAACTGCACTTAAACTAGCGTGAAATATTTTCGAAGTCCTATAGAACAACAGTGTGCATGCGCCAGAGTTTATAGGGCCAGCGATAACCCACATATCGATTATCATCCTTGATTACCATCCGTCGCTATGAAATTTAAATGATCAATATTTGCAATAAATCCTCAAATCTATGTTAAAAAATATATTAATAATAATATTAAAATTACCAAACGCTTATTAAAAATGGGTGTAAACTTACTTATCACTCCCTAAAGCTGATCCAACCAGCGATAACCCAAATCAGCAATAGAAAAATCATAGACTAAGTAATGTACTCTGTGGAGAAAATACCAGTTAGCATCACAATATTGTCTAACAGTATATTGATAACAATATTATGATTTGCATATTTAAATAAATACTTTAAAATTGTCTAATAATGTTAGTAAATACAGAAGAAGAGCTATAGTTTACAACAATATAATTGAAAAATCAAGCGCTAGTAGAAGTGCAGTTGAGCCGAAGCAGCTTTAGAATAGGGCATAATGTGCATGCTACAATAATATCACAATATTTAAGTTTCACTTTGCATTTATGTCGGCTGCGGTGGACTAGTAGTTATGCTCCTTGCCGCTAGTTCCGAGGATCGTGGGTTCAAACCCAGCCGGGGTCGATGGATTTTTTAGGACAGAAAAATCCAAGGAGCAAGTTCTTTGGGAGAGACTTTAAGCCATGGGTCTAAGAGTCTGAATATTTTCAGGCTCATAAAAGATCCTTAAGCCTGAATAAAGAGGCCTCTAAGCAAAATCAAAGTGCAAGTAACACCTTAGTTGCCTGTTAGATGTCTCATTGGGTCGGTGTGTTGAATGCATGCCATCCATGACATCTCTGAGCAAATAAGGTAATTAAAAATTAACTTTTTCTAATAATCAACACTTTTAAAATTCATATGAGGGGGAGGGAACTACTGGTACTTGATGAAGTTTAATAATTTAGTTGAGGACGACTGACTTACCAGGTACCAATTTTATACTTTTCTAATAATCCTTACAAAGGAGAGGCTATGGCTCAACAATGGGCTAAGCCATTATAGATAGATCACATTTATACAAATCAGTCTTAAACTTAAAAAAGCTCACAAAAAATAATTCACTCTAACATTATATTTTAACCTACTTTAGTTTATTAGACAGGTTACCATTTTGATTATGTAACTGCCCCCCCTCTCTTCTGGAATTTACTCAGGGAAGGTAAAGTGAATTATCAGTATCTTCTTGGAAAAAAGTTTAGTTTACCTTTACTAAGAATTTTTTTTTTTCAAGTTTTACAGAATCATAGTGTGCATGCGTGAACACTTAAAGAAACTTCTGCTAGATGGCAGACGTGTGTGAAATTGGTATAACCAACCTTTGCAATAAATTCTCAAACATTTATTACCAATGGATGTACAAAACTTCCCCCTTCCTAATCTAACAAAATAAATTACATGCATATTATTTAATGAAATGTAAACTAATCTGATGTACACTAATTTGTCCCATCAGAACTTAACAAAATGAAGTGAGTGAACATTCATTTCTTAAAATATATTTTTTTGAATATTGGCCATTTTGATTTTACATATATCTTTGCCATGTAGTGGAAGTTTTGTTAAGCATTTGCACATGCACACAACGATTCTGCAGATCTGAAGAAATCATTGCATACATAGATAGATATTTAATAATTGTAGAAAAAGTTGTAAGTATCTTTGCAAAACATTTACAAAATCTTAGTAAAGATGGAAAAAAGTGTGTAGAGCAACAGTATTACAAGAATGTTGTATGGAAAATCATAGGTAAAGGTATTCTAAACTTGAGGCAATACTTGAAAATAATGGCTATTCTATGTCAGGAGACACCTATACTCATCTTTTTTCATTATGTGGGCAAATAAGGGTGGGTAAATGGGCAACAGATTAGTTTATATTTTATTGGATAACCTGGCACGCCATAAGAAAAATGGAATATTCTATTTGAACAGGGATTAATATAGGTGAACTCCTGACATAAAATTACCAGAATAATTAGTTGTTTTACATATTTCATAGATGAACTATGAGTGGACCAAATGAGAAAACAGACTTGAGCAAAGTAAATATTAATTTATTAATGACTACTTAATCGTTTGACATCGTCACTTTCAACGAATGAAAACATACAAAATATTCTAACCTGAATTTATTAATTCCTTCAGTGTTTTTAAGTTATCCTGAAGAGTATTCCTTTCTTCTAATAAATTAATCACCGGTTGTATTTCCTGTAATCGCATTTTCTTACTGTCTTCATATACATCATCTTGTAATGTTTTATACTCATGTGTCAAATTACTAAGGTATTTCTGAACTGCAGGCGATTCAAAACTTATAAATGAATTAGTACAATACTGTTTCCCAACAATTTTATTTAAAAAATTCGAAATTGAATACGACTGCGAAGAATGCATAAACCGTTTAAAAACACGAATATTTCTAAGAATTATGCATTGTAACATATTTAATTGAGTACAAGCCATACTCCCAATTTTAATTAATTAATTAACTTTGAACAAATATAACATAAACACATGTTTAACAGGAAAGTGTGGATCTGTATATGCGGTCTGATTGGTTATTTGTCTTAGATTTTCGTCTGCTACTAACTAGTTCAATGGAATGTGTAATTTAATTTAATGCCGAAAATTACATATCTTATTTCACGGACTAAATTGAGGTATAATTTAAAAATAATGTATTTTATAGTGCAGCAGAGATGAATGCATTAATTTAAAAAAAATATATATAACTAATTTTATGAAGAGAATAGTTGGTAACTATTTATGATCCCTGATGGTTTGTTATTAAAATGGCGGATTTAAATTTTTGACAGAATGCAGTTCTTTTAATTTATTTATTATACAATTTTGCAATTTCTTTTTATATGAAATATATATTTTGATCCAAAATGAGTACTAAGTAGTAATATGATATTTATTAAATTTCACATACCTTTCGTTTTATGTTTTTTCATATGAAAGTTTTTGTAAACTGTGGTCCGCATGACAACGGTGACTGTAGTGCTTCATTTGGTTTCATGCATATAAATAAGGTGTTAATAATTTTAAAAAATATACGATATCAAAACTACTAAATAAGTTACTGCAAAGTGATAAAACTCGCATTTGCTTATATTGGGAATGTATGTAAATTGTTGGACTTTTATTTAAAATTTAATTTATTGTACTTCGTTCTATGTAGTTAAAAGAAATATAGAGGCCTATTTCTCTGTATGTGTTTTGTAGATTAAGTTCTTTATTATATTAATACAAGCGTAAATTAAATATACATTATTATTTTCAAGAAAATGCCATATTTTGGAAATTATTCGTTCTTTAAAATATTTTCATGTGCTAATTTGTGAAACATGTGTTTATGAAGATTTGTAATTATTACGAAAGATATTTTCATTTATAGTGATTATAGGGATGAGACGCATTGGTTTATAATTTACCTTATAAAATGTTTTTTCAAGTTATAATGATAATGTATTATTGATTGATAAAATACGAATTTCGAGAGAAAATATTGGTATATATAGAATTCCTGAATGTAAATCTGTAATTAATTATATGAGATAAGATTAAATAGGCAATATTGAATAATGGTATAAAATATGGAGAAATGGATTGTTTCTTAATTAGCGGTATAATTTTAATTAACGATGATTTGATGTAACGTACCCTTGAAAACAGTTTCATCTATTGTCTGCTCTCTCCTTTTTTCAAATTTTATCAAATTTTTTTTCACATAAAATAATAGAATTCTTATGCTATGTGGTGTTATGAGATCATTATTATAGAAAAAATAATTTTTTAATTGTTTTTATAGGTAAAATATGGCTGAGAATGAAGAAGATATGAATGAAAGTAATAATAACTTAGAAGAGGGAAAGAAAATTTGTGAAGGTATAATTTTATTTTTTTAAGAATTTGTATTATGGATACGGTATCTTAAATATTATCTTATATTTTAAAATTACTTTTCAGATGAAAATTTTGTATGGCAAGATTATTTGGATGCAACAAAAAGTGAAGAAGTCCCTCAAACTTCATTTTTACATGTAAGACATTTTATTATATCTTTTTTTTTTCCTTAAGCACCTTCTTTTACTATAGTAGTATATAAACAGATAGGCCTATACATATTTCTAAAAAGTTTATGTTAATTAATTTTAATTTTAAAACATTTTCAATATCTTAAAAAACTTGATACCGTCAGTTCATTAAATAGAAAATAACAATATCTTCTTGTTTTAAAAAGAAGAGTGGGTAGATTTAATTGATTTTTTAATTTTTTATATATGGTAAGTTTAAATTAAATAAGAAATGTTAAATTTACAAGAAAACATTGAAAGAAGCTATACTGGCTTTATAAAGTAATATTAAATTCCCATTGAAAGTCTTCTTAAATAAAAGCAGTGATTTGCATGTCGAGCAATGGTTTCCAAGCCTTTTGGCGCTCTCTGGAATTAAAATGTATAAGAGAAAAATTTGCATTTAGGATGGAGGCCTGGATAGCTCAGTGGCAGAGCATTAGCATACAAAGCTAATTGTCCTGGGTTCAAACCCCAGTCTAGGTGTATATTTTTCTCTTCAAATACAATTATATTAACCTCAAAATATAACTTCCTAAAATTAAATATTAACAATTATATTACTTTTTTTTTTTACATATAACCATAAGTTAATCCAGAAAAATACTAAATTTTTATACTGTGTGACTGATATTACAATGATACACAAACAAACATATCTTATACCAGCTTTGACTTGGAATTCTGTTGTATTTAACTGTTTCATTTGAAATATCAATCTGAAATCTTTTTCTGTTCATAACTTATTATTTTTCAGACTCCCTTCTTTAACACTCCATTTTATAGAAATGTACTTTATTTATCCTAATTGCTCTTTATATTGATATTTCTTTTTCTTAAAATTACTTTGAGTATCTAAAAATTAATATAACTAAAGAGAAAAAATTTCCCTAAACCAGGGTTTGAATGCAAAATCTCTAGCTTTATGTGCTGGTGCACTATCATTGTGCTACTTACGAAATCCAGGAGAAGGCACAACATTTTCTCTATTTGAAATCTCCATGCATTCATATTGGTGAATTTCTATTCACATTACAACATGGTTGTTTTTATTAAGAAAACATTAAATAGGCCTATATTGAGATTTATTCTCTATTTGAAATCTCCATGCATCCATATTGGTGAATTTCTATTCACATTACAACATGGTTGTTTTTATTAAGAAAACATTAAATAGGCCTATATTGGGGTTTATTCCATGCCTTATTAGATAATTAAGAAAAACTGCTCTTAAACTAGCGTGAAATATTTTCAAAGTCCTATAGAACAACAATGCGCATGTGAAAGAGTTTATAGAGTCAGCGATAACCCACAATTGAACCACATATCAATTGTCTCGATTACTATCCGTCGCTATGAAATTTAAATGACCAATATTTGCAATAAATCCCCAAATCTATGTTAAAAATATATATCAATAATATTAAAATTACCAAACGTTTATTAAAAATGGGTGTACACCTACTTATTACTCCCTAACGCTGATCCAACCAGCGATAACCCAAAACAGCGATAGAAAAATCATAGACTAAGTAATATACTCTGTGGAGAAAATAGCAGTTAGCATCACAATATTGTCTAATAGTGTCATAATATTGTGATTTGCGTATTTAATTAAATACTTCAAAATTGTCTAATAATGTTATAAAAATTGTTTGAAAAAGTTTAAAATATTAAATAATGTTAGTAAATACAGAAGAAAAGCTATAGTTTACAACAATATAACTGAAAAATCAAATGCTAGTAGAAGTGCAGTTGAGCCGATAATTATAAATTTAATATTGAAATTAAAGCTTGTTTAAATACAGTAGTTAATATAACTAAAATAAATTGTCTGAGATGGGATTTGAACCCAAGATCTCCAGATTTATGCACTGGTGCATTACCATTGTGCTAATTAGGCAATCCATGAGAAGGGCTGTATTAACTATTGCATGTAAACAGCAAGCTTAAGTATATTGATTTCAATATTATGTTCATAATTAGTCAATAAAGTATAGAATAAATTTCATTATAATGTCTTCTTAATAGAAGTGACCCTGTTATAATGTGAAAGAGGTTCATCAATTAAGCTACTTGGGGATTTCAAATAGAGAAAAAAATTGTATCTTCTTCTGGGTTGCCTAAATAGCACATTATAATACGACAGCATGTAAAGTTGGAGATCTTAGGTTCAAATCCTGGTTTAGGCAAAAAAATGCCTCTTTAGTTGTATTAACTATTACAGATGAACAGTGAGCCTCAGTACATTAATTTCAATGTTGTGTATGTAATATACATATTTTTATATATTCAACTGCATTTGTAAATATTGTAGATAGATAGATCATCGGTTGATTAATGTCTTTGACATCATCCGATTCCTAATAGCCAGTTTTGTCGGTCCATCCAATCTCCTGGTTGTAGATGTTTCTCCTTCATATATAAACATATTCCCTGACTTCAGGAGGTTTTAGGTCTTCCTCTGCTTCGTCTTCCCTCAGGTTTTCATTCCAAAACAGATTTTGGTAGTCTATCCTCTTCCATTCGCTGGACATGTCCGTACCATCTTAATTGCTGAGTTTTAATATAATCTAAAATAGTGTCTTCAATCTTCATTTTCTCCCTTATAACTGAGTTCCTAATTTTTTCTCTTCTTGAAATTCTTGCGGCCCTTCGTATAAAATCCATTTCCGTTGCCAAAAGGTACTTATGTTTTTTGTTGTTAATGGCCAAAGTTCTGCTCCATAAGTAATAATGCTTTTAACAATTGTATGATATATATTCATTTTGTTTTTATTACTTATATTTTATCTCACAATATTCCATTGAGGCAAGCAATTGCAAATTTTCCTTTATTATTTCTATGTCTTATTTCCTCTTCATAACTCCCATTTTTATGTATTTTAATTCCTAAAATGTGATCTCACTACAAGATTTTATTGATTCTCCAGTCTCCAAAATTAAATTTTGTTCTGGTTCACCAATTGATAAATATTTTGTTTTTTTCATGTTCAAATTTAATCCCCATTTTGTATAATTATAAAAAAATTTAATAAACTCTTTTGTATTTGAAGTAAAGAAAAGACATTTCTAAAAAAAGTTAAATTTATATGTAAAACCAACAGTAAATTAGTGTTACAGTTACACTCAGCTCTATACAGGCAAGATTGGTTATGCAAAATATGATTACACTGCAGCCACTGATTCTCCGGCCTTGACGTTTTCACTACAGTGTTGCCGATATGGATATTCAGTGGGAGTGGCCGCTTTATGTATGCAGTTACCAGACATACAGCTGACCTCTCAGCAATTTCAAACCTTACTAGCACGCTGTAGCTGCATCAAGAGCAGTGATTGGTTGTGGCAAATGTTCACTCCCACTACAACCATTTTCTTATTGGCAGTAGAGGGTGAGTTCTCCCTTTACCCCTCGTACAACCTAAACTTCAGAGCCGGAGAATCGGCGGCTCGGGTATAGTGTAGGAAGGGACAGTGATTTTTTATAAATGTGATATAGAACAAAATGCTCATAAAGTCTTGTATAGGTGCCACATCTTATCTGAAAGCATGGCTGATGTCACAGATGAGTACATATGTGACCTTTGTCTCTTTCTCATATATGCTAAGTATCAGTCACCTACACTATTTCACTACAAATAGCTTGTCACAAAAGACTATTTTTGTGAGTTACAATAGTATGAGTAACATAGATGGCAGGCTGGCTGTAACAGTTTTCATGCTTTCAGATATCTGGTAGTCTCTGAATTTGTATTTTCACTTTTCATGACCTGTAAACTGTATGGTTTTTTTGGCAACTAGTAGAGGAATCATTCTCTATCTCGTATACTGTTATCTTTTGTTCATTTTGAATGTATGAAAATAAAGAAACGTGATCATTAGAGACCGGATGTTAGGGAGTCGAAATGCTTTCACTCTCATCCTTATTATAGAGATATTGTAAAAGGTGAATTCATATAAGTTCATTACCGACGACCATAAGACTTGCAGTTCCCATGAAGTTAATTTTGCCTATTACAGCTTACAATGCCTATTTGCCACATTTTTTCGAAATTAACTTCGTATTTCAATTAAATTAATTGAAATGGACAAACTTCATGGCACCATACCTATTATTTTTTTATGTTGATAACACTGAATTCAGTCTGCCTAGTCCTCGTTCACCGGACAGATGCTTTTAAAGACAAAGTTGTGCAACAAGTGTAGGATGCCTTCTTTTTTTACCTTTAGAACCGTTGTTTGATAATGGCCTTAAAGCAACAGACCAACAGTATAAAACAGTGAAAGACAAACTGACCAATTTCATGAAAGAATTTGGTGCAGAAATATTCTCAAATGACATTGTTTTGCAAAGTGTGTAAAATTTCAGTGAATTGCGCGAAGAAGTGCCATGTTTTGCAGCACGTACACACTGCAACTGCAAAACATATGTATGCTCTTTGTAAAAAGGCAAAACAAGTTCCAAAATCATCTCTGGTATCTTTGTATGGCATTGATAGCATATGTTTATATTCTTTACGTAAGGATGTACAATTTTATGTTGTAGTCCATTTTTGTAAGAGCCTATTTTGATTTTTTGTGTGCCTATATTAATGACTTTTAGTGCCTTTTTGCCTGCCTATTTTGAACTTCTTAAGTGCCTAACATCCAGACTCTCATGATCATCCATTCTTTTCAGAGTGCAGAGCATCGTGAAACAAATAGATTAAGATAATTAATTTTTTTCTTTTTTTTAATTTATGAAATGTGAACATATTGTCATTACAGGTTGAACAGAGTCTTCAAAGTGGTCTTCATGAAGGCATGATGCTTGAAGTACCCAATAAATTGAATCCAGCCTGTTATTGGTTAGCTTCTATAGTAATGGCATGTGGTCCATTGTTGAGACTGAGATATATTGGACATCAAGAAGATCGAACGAAGGACTTCTGGTGTGACCTAACTAAAGTACAAGTGTATCCATTGGGTCGTTGCAAAGAACAAAATATGAGTATTCAACCACCAGATGAATTAGTTCCAAAACTTTTGGACTGTAAAGCTTTTGTTGCACAAGCTATGCAAACAGCAGAATCTGTACCCTCACAGCTGCTTTCTGGGGTTTGTTAATTTTACTTTGTAATTTATTAATTTTGGAGTAGTTATTTACATTACAATGGTTGAAAATGAGATTTTACAAATTAATTTAACTATATTTAATTAATGTTGGGAAGTAAACATTATGAGGTATAATCATTAAAATTCATCGGAGAACATATTGTTTAAACAACTCACCTCATAGGATTCATGCTTCCATGTCGGAGTTATGGCTGATGATGAACATGACTATGTTTGAAATCGCGATATCATGGAAGCATGAATCCTATGAGGTGAGTTGTTTAAACAATATGTTCTCCGATGAATTTTAATAATTTAACTATGTTTCAGCTGGATTTTAAACACAAATTCATAATAATAAAATGAGTTGTATATTATGATGATCTTGCAGTAGATTTCCAGGCTGTTGGCCGTGGTCTTGAGGCTTGTAGTTCCCCAACGTTTCGCCAGAGACTGCATCCGGCATCCTTAAGGGTTGTCTTGAGACTGGCAATTTTGTCAACTACCTGCTCTATTTATACATTGATCCGCGTCGTGTTCTCTGCGCAGTCCGTTACTTCGTAAATTGTATCTGCCTTCTGCTAACCAACCAGAAGGCAGATACAATTTACGAAGTAACGGACCGTGCAGAGAACACATCGCGGATAAATGTATAAATAGAGCAGGTAGTCGACAAAATTGCCAGTCTCAAGACAATCCTTGAGGATGCCGGACGCAGTCTCTGGCGAAACATTGGGGAACTATAAACCTCAAGACCACGGCCAACAGCCCGGAAATCTACTGCAAGATCATCATAGTAACTCCGGCCGTGAAAGCCTAAGTCAATATATGAGTTGTATATTATTTAATGTCAATGATTTATTTCTTAAAAATTCTTGGCATCAGAAACAAAGCAAGCAAATCATAAAACTAACTTGTGTGTTATGTTTCAGGATGGTTTCACACCAGTAGACAGGATAAAACAGGGCATGAAAGTTGAAGTTCAGGACAAGATGAATCCTCATCACCTCTGGATTTCCACAGTAAGCAATTATTCACTAACTTCACACACACACACACACATATAAACATATATATATATATATACATATCTCAGCCTATAAGTGAAACACATTAAATCAATTTTTTAATCATATTTGAAGAGAACCAAGGGTCCCGGGTTCAAGTCCCGGTCTGAGCGTATAATTTTCCTCTTCAAGTATGATTTATCCATCATTGAGATGTATGAAATTAATAATAAAAACATCAAAAAAGGCCGTACTGGCATTTATAATGTAATGTATAATTCCCAAATATGTCTTCTTAATAAAGGAGCTGCCATTTGCAAAGATGGAAGCAAAGGCTTCATAGCATTTAGTGGGCGAGAATTACAACATATATAGATAAAAATTTGCATTTAGATCAGTACTTGCTGAGGTAGCTCAGGTGGTAGAGCACTTGGTCTAGAGAACCAAGGGTCCCAGGTTCAAGTCCGGTCTGAGCGTATAATTTTTCTAATAAAATTGAGTTGGTGTTTACTTGATGAAAATCCATATTCATTAATTAAATAAAAATAAAACTTACTTAGTTTTATTTGATTTTCATATTTATTAAGATATAATTCAGTAACAGCTGTTTCGGTACTCTGTACCTTCTTCAGACATGTTAACTTCTTCTTCTTCTTCCTTCCAAGTATTAGGCCAAGGCCTGTTACGATCCTATAGAAAATTTTCCCTCCAGCGTTTCATAGGACGGCCCAGTGATCTTCGTCCTCTTGGTATATAATTATAAACAGCTTTGGGGATCCGATTTGAACTCATTCTTTCAAGATGGTGTTTCCAATTTAGTTGGTACTGTTTAATATATTCCAAAATTGGCGTAGTCTTCAATTCTTTTAAGATATCGGTGTTCCTTTTCCGATCCCATCTGGTGTAACCCGCTGTTCTGCGCATGAATCTCATTTCACAAGCCGTTTCAGACATGTTAACAAATTATGAATTGTAATTATTATAGTACATATCAACTGATCTAAGCAACAATACAACGATAATTAAATTAATTTTTTTAATTTAACAAAGGTGATTTATTCAAATCAAGTTGAGAATTTAACAGGTGCTCTATATCAATTATATTTGATAATAAACAGATATTGGTAAAAGTAAAGTCTCTAAGAAGAAAACATAAAAAGCACCCCACGGTTTTTATGGTAATTTTTTTTTTTAGATTAACTCTAGTTTTATTCTAGATGTGTTGGAGATGATTTTTTTGTTGACCACTTTAATTTTATTTTTAGTTCAGTTTTCTAATAAAGCATGTTGTTTTAGTTGTTTTTAACTATTATTTATTTTTTAGTTTAATTGGTTGTCATAAACCAGAATCCTATGAAAATTTAATTGCTTACAATATTTTTAGTGTCTGGGCACGAATATAATTATATTTTTTAAAATTATTATAATATTTTTGAATATTTTAATATAGATAAATAGTTAGAGTTAATTGTATCCTTTTCATATTTTTTGGATAAATTACAATGTGATAAGTTTACAAAATTGTCATTAATATTTTACAGAATAAGATAAAAATGTAAATATCTTTAAATTCGATACTATTGTAGTATGAGCTAAAAGTAATACTCTTCTAAAAAAAAATCCTCCGGGCCAGATTTGAACCAGCGACCTATTAATTACTGAAATTATATACCACTACAGTCCACTGCTCTACCAACTGAGCTACCAGAGGATATAATATTAATTTCTTACAACGATGGACTAAAAAGTCAATACGTCCACAACCAATTATACCGGTCTTTTATTTTTTTAATGTCCTGATGACCCTGGCCAGGATCTTTGAAAAAAATTATGAAATTATTATATTGTCATTGGTCCTTTACAAGTATATAAAGTTTCAAGTCGATCCAATGTTTTTAAGTGGGTGAAAATTGTCTTGAAAGATTCCGTTACATAGATAGACAGATACAGGTCAAGTTAATATAATGCGTGTAAAAACCAGGAATGAGATAGGAGAATAACATTAATCATTATTTGAGGAATGTAAAATATACAAGGAATTATATTTGAAAAGAAAAATATACGCCTAGACTGGGGTTTGAACCCAGGACCTTTGACTTTCTATGTCAATGCTCTTCCATCTGAGCCACCTAGGCCTCCAATCTAAATGCATATTTTTCTCTTACACATAGTTAATTCCCTAAGAGAAAAATATGCGTTTAGGTTAGAGGCCTAGGTGGCTCAGAGATGGAAGAGCATTGACATAGAAAGTCAAAAGTCCTGGGTTCAAACCCCAGTCTAGGCGTATATTTTTCTTTTTAAATATAATTTGTCCATCATTAAGATGTTTAAAAATGAATAATATTAACACTATACAAGGAATATTTAAATTAATATTGGGAAGTAAACATTATGAGGTTATATCATTAATAGTGAGTGTAGAATATATTTTTAACGACTCACCTCATATGATTTCAAATTTCTTTGATACTGGCGGTTTCAGACAATATCTTGTCCCTCTTCAGTCATGGCTTCCACTGATGAAATTTTGTGGTTGTTGATTTCTCTAAGGACATCACCTCTTGTGCTGCCATCTTTCGTTGGAATTATAAACTTTGTAATTAAATTTTTATCCACCGGAATATCGAAATTCATAGATCAATATTTATTCTTCTGAATGAATATCATTTCCCAAATTGTCAATTCCAATGGTTTATCTAATTGTTTCAAAAGTTTTGCCTCATATTTCTTGATTATTGTGCAGACTAGTTTAGTCCCTAACTGTGCGACATTCTCAATGCTTTACAACTGTTGCCTTGCTGTTGTCCTTCCTGTAAGTTGATTTCTGCTTCCTCTATTGGCTGACCAATGAACTTCCAAATCAAATTTTTTTCCCTTTCACTGGGAATTTAAAAATTCATGGTTTTCTTTTTATTCTTGCAGATATAAATTTTCTCCCAAATTATGAGTTCCTTAAATTTTTCTACGTGTTTTAGTAATTTTGAAATCATATGAGGTGAGTCGTTAAAAATATATTCTACACTCACTATTGTACAAGGAATGATTGGAAAACATTAACTCAGGACAGGGATATATGGAGAACTTACCTCTGCGCAGTCTTGAACCTCCAGGTTTGATAGTACCAGTGAGATAGTTAATTAGTATCTGTCAAGTAAGTGTTGAAATTATCAATGAAGAGATACAATACTCTCTTGCTAATAGGTTTAAAAGTTCAGTTGCTGTGATACTAGATAGAATATGAATAAGAAATATGAGGTGAGTCGTGTATATTTAACTCCTATTATCTAAAATAAACCTCATAGTGTCACTTCCTTTAAATATTAAATAAATTTGACAACTCAAATGATATTTGAGTTGTATATTTTGACTGACCTCATATTTCTTGATTTTTATGCCGACTAGTTTCGTCGCTAACTGTGCGACATTCTCAATGCTTCACAACTGTTACCTTGCAGTTGTCCTTCCTGCAAGTTGATTTCTGCTCTCTCTGTTGGCTGACCAATGAACTTCCAAATCAATTTTTTTTCCCCTTTCACTGGGAATTTAAAAATTCATGATTTTCTTTTTATTCTTGCAGATATAAATTTTCTCCCAAATTGTGAGTTCCTTAGATTTTTCTACCTGTTTTAGTAATTTTGCCTTAGTTTCAATTCTGCCCATTCTGAGAAAAACACAGAATTGAAACTAAGGCAAAATTACTAAAACAGGTAGAAAAATCTAAGGAACTCACAATTTGGGAGAAAATTTACGAATAAAAAGAAAACCATGAATTTTTAAATTCCCAGTGAAAGGGAAAAAAAATTGATTTGGAAGTTCATTGGTCAGCCAACAGAGAGAGCAGAAATCAACTTGCAGGAAGGACAACTGCAAGGCAACAGTTGTGAAGCATAGAGAATGTCGCACAGTTAGCGACGAAACTAGTCTGCATAAAAATCAAGAAATATGAGGTCAGTAAAAATATACAACTCAAATATAATTAAAATAAACCTCATAGTGTTATTCCTACGTATATTTAATTGACTACTCAAGTCATAGTCCACTGCTGTGGTCTCAAGGTAGCATACTGCCTTGTCACGCAGTGGGCCCAGGTTCGATTCCCGGTCGGGACAGGCTCCTGGGTGAGATTTCTTTTTTTTGGGGTTTTTCCTCACATGTAAGACAAATGTCAGGAAGCTTAGGGCCCAACAGTCCCCGAAAATCATCCAGCCATCATCATCCTTCACCAGTGTGGAAAGCAATGGGAAACTACCACACCTATAATTCCCTTGTAAAGCTGCAAAGCATAGCATGAAAATGCTATGATTGCAGTGAAAGACCTGCCCTCAGGCAGAATTACTAGCTAGGCTACTAAAGTCGTAAGGAAGACAAAAAAACAACATAAGTTGTTAACAACGATTGAATAACGGATACACAAGATGGTAATATCAAAACATACGTAATCAAGAATTTAACATCAATTTTTCAGAAGCTAAGGATGACATTAAAAGATATGAATAACAAAGTTAAGTAATCAAATGGTAAAAAGAAAAAAAATTTTACAATAATTTGTGTACAGGCTCTTAACTTGTGGTATAAAAAATGTTCTGAAATGGTTATTCCTATAGGAGGAAAAGTACTGCATTCATTGTTGTTTGCAGATGATCAAATAATTTTTGCAGGGGATGAAGATGATATGAAATATATGATAAATAAACTAATGGAAGAATATAAAAAATGGGGACTGAATATAAATTTACGGAAAACAGAATATATGTGTTTGGGAAAGGATGTGGATGACCTCATACTTGAAACAGGGAAAATAAAAAAGTGTGAATTTTTTAAATATCTTGGGTCAATAATTACAAGTTAGGTACCTGTGAGAGAGATGTACAGACTAAAATTGCAATGGCAAAAAATGCAACTAAGACATTACATGTAATAATTTGGAATAAAAATATTACAAAGGAAACTAAAATAAAAATTTATAAGAGCATAATACAGAATATTTTGTCATATGGAAGTGAAACTTGGTCTTTGACGGAATTACAAAAGAACAAAATTAGAACAGTTGAATTTGACTATTTTAGAAGAAGCCTCCAAAAAACAAGACAGGATAAAATAAGAAATGAATTCCTTTGGATAAAGTCACGAATTACAGACAGAAATGGATTGATCACATGGATGGAATGAGCAAGGAGAGATATCCATTGTTAGCCAGAAATTATCAAGCAAGAGGAAGGCGTGATGTTGGAAGACCTAGAAGACGTTGGGCTGATGCAATATGAAGTCGGAACGGGCAATTGCCTAATCCCTGGAGTGATGATGATGATGATGATTCCTTTGGAGAGAAATGAATGTCACCACATCTGTTGTTAAGAGGATTGAAAATCAAACACTTAAATGGTATGGCCATGTACAAAGAATGGAAAATGAAAGATGGCCAAAAAATATATATCAATGGTCACCCCCTGGAAGAAATAAACGTGGCAGACCAAGATGGAAATGGAAAACCTACGTCAGAACTATAATGGATGATCGGAATTTGGAAGAGGGAGATTGGAATGATAGAGATAAATGGAAACTGAAGACAGCAAACCTATAAGTGGGGGAAAGCTGAAGAAGAAGAAGATTTGTGTACTTTAATATACTTATTTCAATCATTGTTAACAGCTTTAACTTCTTAATATTAATTTAATAAATAATGCTTTAGCTATGTGTAGTCTCTTCATGTCTTCTTAGGGTCGTACCTATGAACGCATTAGACCGTAAAAGTCGTTCTCAGCTTGTATACTCTGCTGAGAAAGTTGCATCCAAAGACGTTTTTGCATACTCAAAAATCTGTTCATGCGATATTAATTGTCGAAATTCCTAAGCTACCTGGCAAGGTGACTTTGCAGGGAACAGATCGTGAGCAACCCGATGGTAACCGATGTACTTTGAAACCTTGCTGCTTTATCCAAGATGTCGGACCTTGATGACTTCAATCATGTTTTCGGTATATGCGGAGAAGAGGAATTTGATAGAGTCTACCAAAGAATTCAACTGGAAGAACAGGAGAATCGGCTTAATATCGCGCGATGCAGACGTCGTATACGGTTTTATTTGCAGGACGCAAGCGTAAATGCGTTCCTCTAGCAGACAAAAATAACGGAAATGGTTTTATCGCTGAGAATTCTGGGTAATTTCTTGCCAATATTACAAAAAAACTACTTTCATGCATGACCAGTCAGCAACTCGCTAATTCAAACTTTGCACATTCTCACGGAAAACTCAGCTCACCAGAGTCTAATGTATTTGCATGCGGCCCTTAATGTAGAAGCCATTCATTGTGTAATTGTGAATGATGATTCATTCCATTTGAATGTGGGACCAAGAAAGTAAGGTAGAGGAAGGATTTATGCTTGGATGGGAAGAAAGTCTGAATTAGCTCAATGGTTAAGAGCATCAGTACGGAAAGCTGAATTCGGGGTTTGATTGCCGGTTCAGGCATACATTTTTCTCTTTACTATTTGATTACAATAATTTAGTTGTGTACTTTAATATACATATTTCAATCATAGTAACAGCTTTAGCTTCTTAATATTAATTTAATAAAGTTAAGTATCTGCTCTTCACTAGTGCACATATACATCTAAAATTCTTCATATAACAATAAAATGACAAAGTTTCCTTTATACTTTTTCTGTGAAATAGGCCAATAAAATAGAATCTTAAATTTTGCATGAGTGAAATACACAGAGATCAATCTAAAACTACGTAGAAGTAAAGGTGAAAAAAAAAAGTTGTATAATTCTGAAAGAAATCTAATAGCTTTGTCTTTAATCCCTGTAGATAATTGAGAATGTGGGTGGTCGGCTGCTTCTTCGTTATGATACTCCAGATTCCTCGTCTCCAGATTTTTGGTTGTTCTACACTTCTCCAAGAATCTTCCCAATGGGCTGGGCTGGAAAAAAGGGTATGTTACATTAAGAGGCTTGGTAATACTCAAAATCACAAATGTTTTCTTACAATCTACTTAGTGAATTTTCTTTATATTTTCACAGGATATTTAACAAGACGTTGTGTGCAATATAACACAAAGATTTCTCTAAAAGTGTCTATTACTGGATTTACATTAAAATTGTTTTGAAAAATATAACATAATTGTATAGTGCTAGAAAGAAAAGTCTTATTTACATGTTACTATGCATAAAAGTCCCTACATTAATATACAGTCAAAAATTCTCAAATGACCTATAAAATTACATCCTTACATTGTGAAAAAAAAAAGTGCACTTCCCACCCTTAAATTCATGTTCAGTACAGAAGTTATGCAACTATGCATAAGACTTAAAAATCATCGGAGAACATATTGTTTAAATAACTCACCTCATAGGATTCATGCTTCCATGATATCGCGATTTCAAACATAATCATGTTCATCGTCAGCCATAACTCCGACTGTTGAAATTCTTCGGCCGTCAACTATTCTATTGTCGCCATCTTCAGTGCTGCTATCTATGGTTGAATTTATGAACTTCGAAATCAATGTAATTTCGTTAGGGATATCAAAATTCATTGATCTATTTTTGTTTTTCTGAATGTATATTTTTTTCCCAAACTGTCAATTCCAAAGGTTTCTCTACTTGTTTAAAAGTTTAGCTTCTCTTCCAATTTTATGATGTTCTAATAAACTATGTGCAGCAATTGCAGATTTTTCAATTCACAATTTTTAATATTTCTGAAATGTTCTTTGTCCGAATTTCCAAATTCCTTTTGGTTTTTCCTATATAAACTTTATTGCAATCTTCACAATTTATTTGATAAATTCCAGATTTCTTACTGTCTGGAACTTTGACTTTTTTATTGGTACTTAGAAGATTACCCAGACTAAATTTATTTATTGGTGCCAAAAAAATGTTGTATTTGTCAAAAATTTTTTGAAATTTCCTATGCATTTCAGGATGGTAAGTAATTTTCTTGTATTTTTTCTTTTCTTTGCAATTTTGTAAAGTAGTATAGTCATCTAAGTCTTTTATTGTGTTTAGAATTTCTTAAACTTATTTATAATTAATTCTTTATCAAAACCATCTTATCTAGCAGTTGTTTTTAAGATATGTTTAAACTCTTTATTGAAATTTCTTCGATTTAAGCGCACATTAAGATTGACAAATGTACCATTAAACGAGAAAAATTTCAATAAAGAGTTTAAACATATCTTAAACACTGCTTAGATTTAAATGGTTTTGACTAAGAAGTAATTATAAATAAGTTGAAGAAGAAAAGAAAGAAATTCAAACACCATAAAACGCTTAATGAATATAATACTCTACAAAAAATGCAAAGAAACAGAAAAAATACAAGAAAAATACAAGCAAATAATTACCATCCTGAAAGCCATAGGAAATTTCAAAAAATTTTTGACAAATACAACATTTTTTTTGGCACCAATAAATAAATTTAGTCTGGGTAATCTTCTAAGTACCAATAAAAAAGTCAAAGTTCCAGACAGTAAGAAATCTGGAATTTATCAAATAAATTGTGAAGATTGCAATAAAGTTTATATAGGAAAAACAAAAAGGAATTTGGAAATTCGGACAAAAGAACATTTCAGAAATATTAAAAATTGTGAAATTGAAAAATCTGCAATTGCTGCACATAGTTTATTAGAACATCATAAAATTGGAAGAAGAAGCTAAACTTTTAAAACAAGTAGAGAAACCTTTGGAATTGACAGTTTGGGAAAAAAATATACATTCAGAAAAACAAAAATAGATCAATGAATTTTGATATCCCTAACGAAATTACATTGATTTCGAAGTTCATAAATTCAACCATAGATAGCAGCACTGAAGATGGCGACAATAGAATAGTTGACGGCCGAAGAATTTCAACAGTCGGAGTTATGGCTGACGATGAACATGATTATGTTTGAAATCGCGATATCATGGAAGCATGAATCCTATTAGGTGAGTTATTTAAACAATATGTTCTCCGATGATTTTTAATGATTATACCTCATAATGTTTACTTCCCAACATTAATTAAATATATGCATAAGACGGTTATCTGTTTAAAAAATTAGCAGGCATGAAATGCATGTATTCATGAGAAACACTTGTGACCGCTTATAATCAGTACTTGAGGTGTGGGCAGTGTAGTAACTTTAGTGATATAGTGCATTCGAGTTCCTTTTAATATATTTATATTAACTTACCTAAAAATTGTCAAGTATTAATAAGTTTGGTGTGTTTAAATTATATTATTTTTGGTCTGGACATCTTACCTCAATATTAATGTTGATTTGTTCTTGGACATGTTTCAAAACAATTCTGTTTTATCTTCAGCTTTCCCAGACTGAAATGTGTGTGAAATGGTGTGTTTAATTCTTACCTCATATCGTTGTTTCTGTTAGACATATGTTTCAAGGCATGTTAGCCTCATCTTCAGTAGTTACATACTGTTTTTTCCTAGGTAAGAATTAAACAGATCAAACTTATTAATAAGTCAAACCTCATAATGTTAAGGTAGAACTTTTTATCACTCACCTCGTATTGTTCTTATTTGACTATAAACTAGTTTCAGAACATCGTTTCTGTTCCATCCTCAGTATCGTCACGACCGTTGTTCTGTCGTCTTGAAGAGCTGTCCTTCGCTCCTTCCATTGGCTGACTGAAAAACCTCGAAACCAGGTCATTCTCACTGGGAATTTCAAAGTTCATCAATTTCTTCTTTTCGCTCTTTTGAATGTAGACTTTTCCCAATCAGTAAGTTCTTTTGGTTTTTCTATTTAGAACTTACTGTTTCGGAAAAGATCTACATTCAAAAGAGCAAAAAGAAGAAATTGATGAACTTTGAAATTCCCGGTGAGAATGACCTGGTTTTGAGGTTTTTCAGTCAGCCAATGGAAGGAGCGAAGGACAGCTCAAGACGACAGAACAACAGTCGTGACGATACTGAGGATGGAACAGAAACTATGTTCCGAAACTAGTTTATAGTCAAATAAGAAGAACAATATGAGGTGAGTGATAAAAAATTCTACCTTAATGAATATACCTCATAGTGAGAATTCCTAAAATAAGTAGTCATAATGTTACTTTCTGTTGTATTTTCAAATTGTCAAGTCATGTCAGATACATTATTTCACACATAACCTTTAATAATTAATAAAAAATTATATTTCACCTCAAATTTTATGTTCTCCAAGCATGGACCATGGTTTTTTAACATTAAAAAATTAACATTTGCTTTATATTCTGAACTAAGAACAAACATCTGTGTTACAGGATCTCCATGGCAGCTGTCTTGGCCCAGTCATATGAATACTCATCATGGTAAAGAAGAGTGGGAAGCCATCATGGAGATGGCAAAGGAGGATGCACGTCGTGTGCCATCACCTCCAGATCTCTTTGAGGTCAGTTTTTTTATCTTCAAACATCATGTGAAAATGATGATCTTGAAGAAGATTTTCAGGCTTAAACTTTTTTTTTTCTATCCTAATTCCGTGAAATGCTTCTCTGATGTTCCTATTTCTTGCATTCATTTCTAGGTCATTAATCTTCTCTCAAATATTTGCTATTTTTTAATCCTTAAAAATCTTGTGGTTTTATATCACTTTTCTTATTTATTCCATCAATTGATATGGGGATCATAATTTTGGTAATCCAGTAGTCTTGAATGTTGGCTTAATTTTATTGTCAAGATTGAGTTTTGGAAAAGAGAACTTGTTACATGCTTGGATGTTGGATGTGTTAGACATTATACTATCTTCATTAAATAGTATTATATCCAACATCCAAGCATATATGATTAAGAAATGTTTCTTGGATTTTCTGTGTCATGGATTCAAGGTTAACCTCTGACCACTGATTCCGACATTTTGACATGATCCCACATGTTATTACCAAGGAATAATAGGTTTGAGTTACTGGTATAGGTTTCAAGCAGACAAAGTATTTGCCTGCCGAAACGAAGACAAAGTAACATAAAGCTGCAATAAACCGTTAAGAACCTGTAATTAAATATTGTAATTTTTTGAAGTTATATTTTTGAGGTTATTTTAATTATATTATTTTTGGTCTGCACATCTTACCTCAATACTAATGTTAATTTGTTTTCTTGACAGTTTTCAAAACAATTCTGTTTGAATTAATCGTCATCTTTCCCAGCTGGTTTCTATTTATGTTGGCATTATGTTGCAACCACCTGGATGTCTATGTTCAGCTCCATCCTGTGGTTGGCCAAAGAACCTCCAAACAAGGTCACCCTCCATCGGAATATCAAAATTCATAACTCTTTCCCTGTGAAAGTTAAATAAAAAAATTCATAACTCTGTTTCTGTTCTTCTGAATATAAATTTTTTCCCAAATAGTCAGCTCTTTTGTATTTTCTAACTGTTTTAATAATTTAGTGTCTGAATTTATATTATGTTTTTCAGACCAAACATGAGCAGCAACTGCAGATTTTTCAATTTCTCCATTTTTAATATTTCTTATGTGTTCTTTGGTTCTAATTTTTAGGTTTCTTTTTGTTTTCCCTATATATATCTTTTCACAACCCATGCATTCAATTTGATATATTCCTGACTTTTTATTTTTATCAGTTTTTTTCATTTTGTTGGTTTTTATTAGTTTATTAAACTGTAGTTATTTTTTGGTGCTAATTTAATATTAAACTTCTCAAATATATTTTGAAATTTATTATGTACCCAGGGGTGATATGTGAATTTCTTATATTTTTTCATAGGTGGTTCTTCTTTTTCAAGATTACTTCTGTTTATCATTTTTTGTTTTTTATACTTTTCTATCCTTTTATGTACCATTTTTTCATGAAAATGAGTTTGATGAAAAAATGGTACATAAAAGGATAGAAAAGTATAAAAAACAAAAAATGATAAACAGAAGTAATCTTGAAAAAGAAGAACCACCTATGAAAAAATATAAGAAATTCACATATCACCCCTGGGTACATAATAAATTTCAAAATATATTTGAGAAGTTTAATATTAAATTAGCACCAAAAAATAACTACAGTTTAAATAAACTAATAAAAACCAACAAAAATGAAAAAAAACTGATAAAATAAAAAGTCAGGAATATATCAAATTGAATGCATGGGTTGTGAAAAGATATATATAGGGAAAACAAAGAAACCTAAAAATTAGAACCAAAGAACACATAAGAAATATTAAAAATGGAGAAATTTGAAAAATCTGCAGTTGCTGCTCATGTTTGGTCTGAAAAACATAATATAAATTCAGACACTAAATTATTAAAACAGTTAGAAAATACAAAAGAGCTGACTATTTGGGAAAAAATTTATATTCAGAAGAACAGAAACAGTTATGAATTTTGATATTCCGATGGAGGGTGACCTTGTTTGGAGGTTCTTTGGCCAACCACAGGATGGAGCTGACATCGACATCCAGGTGGTGCAACATAATGCAACATAAATAAAACCAGTCTGGGAAAGCTGACGATAAAACAGAATTGTTTTGAAACATGTCCAAGAACAAATCAACATTAGTATTGAGGTAAGATGTCCAGACCAAAAATAATATAATTAAGAACCTACTTAACTCTGGTGCAAGACATGAAATAAAAAGGACACAAAATCGACTTCAACTAATCTAGAACTTCGGCTAAAATAAATCACGAAAAATAAAGAATCTACAGGGAAGCAATAGAAATTGAGAAAAGATTACATTCTATAAACACCTGAGATGATGCCCAAAGATTACCATCTACATAGAAAACTGCTCTCACTGCCTACCATGTCATCCCCAAAACAATGGAGAAGATATAAAGAATACCATGGTTGGGCAACATGAAACATTATCAACCCTTGGATGGGTGTACACCTTCCAAATTGGACTACAATGAAAACAAAATGCGATTAAATAATATCTAACTATTAATGGCACATGGATTATTAGCCACTGTCCAATAGTATGTCAGATATGCATTGTCTATGGTATATAAGATCTATACCAGTAACTCGAACCTATCATTTCTTGATAATGGCATATGGGATCATGTCGGAATCAGTGGCCAGAAGCCAACCTTGAATCCATGATGTGGAAAACCCAAGAAACATTTCTTAATATAAGTATTTATATCCACAAAAATCTAACATATATATCTGTGTGTGTGTGTGTTGTATTGCAGATTTTCGTGGATATATATATATATATATATATATAGGCCTATATATGACCAGCCTCATGGGCTAGTGGTCAGCATTTCTGACTACTGTTCATAAGGTCCTGGGTTCGATTCCTGGTCAAACTGTAGGAATTTTTCCTTAAAGGGAATTATTCCTGTGGTTGCTCATGATTTGGAATTTAGATTAAGAACTCTCCTGGTGCTTCATTATCATTTATCACCCATAATATCATCGGGGTAATGTAACTCCGCCTTCTAGGCACCCCAACTTCTGAAGTAGGTTACAATTAAGCCAATGCCATGAGAGAACACCAGAAATATTGAAATGACAACCTGGGGCATTGAATAAAAATATATATATATATATGTAATACTTACTCCTACTTACTCACTGGCACTATTGAACCCGTAGGTTCATAGCCACGCGGACATAAGCTCTCCATACATCCCTATCCTGAGCTAATGCTTTCCAATCATTTCCTGTATAATCTACTTCCCTCAAATCATAGTTAATATATATATATATATATATATATATATATATATATGTAATATTGGTGATTATTAATGGCTGATGGCAATGAGTTTTACAGAATTTCTAGATATGAAGTAACAAGTTTCTGAAATCAAGTTTTTTTGAGACTGGGAAACATCTTACTTCAAATTAATGTTTATTTATTCTCGAACATGTTTCGATATAATCTTCTATATCATCATCAGCTTGCCCAGACTGTTGCGTTTTATATTGTGAACCCTGGATACTGATATCAGCCTCCTCCTCCGGCTGGCTGAAGAACCTCCAAACTAGGTCATGTTGAGCAGGAATTTCGAAATTCATTACTCTATTTTCGTTCTTCTGAATGTAGATTTTTTCCCAGTAGTGAGTTTGTTTGTATTTCCTACTTGTTTTAAATCTGAACACTAAATTATTAAAACAAATAGAAAATACAAAAGAACTCACTATTTGGGGAAAAAATCTACATTCAGAACAAAAAAATAGTCATGAATTTCAAAATTCCTGCTGAATGTGACCTAGATTGGAGGTTCTTCAGCCAGCTGGAGGAGGGAGCTGATATTGGCATCCAGGGTTCACAACATAAAATGCAATAGACGGGCAAGCTGATGATGATATAGAAGATTATATCGAAACATGTTCGAGAATAAATCAACATTAATTTAAAGGTAAGATGTTTCCCAGTCTCAAAAAACTTGATTAAAAAGAACCTCAAAATATTACTTCCTAAAATAAACCATTAGATACAACTACTTAAGTTTCTGAAACTCTAATCTATTGTTTAGGTATGTTTTGAGGGCACATCACATCACTTCTGATATGTTATAAATTTTCTTTTTTTTAGAATAATTATTTTAATATCCCACTACATACATTTGTTGTTGGGATGAAGTTAGAAGCTATTCATCCTGAAAACATGATAGAGATCTGTCCTGCGAGCATAATGACTGTGTATTCGGCTTATCACTTCCTAGTGAAGATTGACAGCCATGCTGCCATGGACACAGATGAGACTGAATCATATTGGCTGTGTACAGCACAACATCCTTATATCTTCCCAGCAGGTATTTTATTTATAGTTTATTACTTAAATTTCTTTTGTTATTAATTGAAAATAAATTACAGTAGAACTATGCTGACATATCTTACAATACAGTTTTTTTATTCATTAGCTCATTAAATCAAGACGTAAGAAAGATTGTCAAATGGACTTCTAGCAATGAAATAGTAGTTACTGTAAATTGTGAATCTTAATTTTTTGTATGGCTTCAGTTAATTTTCATTCAGTTTTACATTTTTCCAAGTTTAAATCAAATTAATTTGATTGAAATAGCAGGGGATAACATTTCACAACAGAAAAATAATAATAAGTAATTAAAAATATTTAATGGGGGCACGCCGTAGCGTAGTGGTTAAGGCACTGAGCTACAAGCCGGAGGGTCGAGGGTTCAAGTCCCGTTGGGGTCAGGATTTTTAAACTGACCCAAACCCTCTGGCGGCACTATGGCCCTGGGGTCGACTCAGCCTCTAACGGAAATGAGTACCAGACGCTTGTTCTGGGGGTAAAGGCGGCCGTCACGCAGGGCTGACAACCCGGCTGACATAAAGTGCCGATTGTAAAGTGGGAGCCTTAACCTCCTACTACCCCAAGGGCCTCCGGGCCTGTTTGTTAAATATTGTGTACATGTTGGCTGCATCCCGTGATTCCATAGTGTAAACCGCTTTGCATTTGTTGGCAATTGCACATAGTGTATGATTGGAACTTAGAAAACTTTTTGCATCACATGTTATAAAGTATTTCCGAGAATTCAAATAAAAAGAATACCAGTATAATTTTTATAAAATGTACATTGAAGCTTCTTATTGGCATGAAAGAAATGATTTATTAGTTTTTTTAATATAATAAATTTGGGAATTTTTAACATTATGAGTTTTTATTGATAAGAATCAAATGAATTGTGAATTCTTCTTACCACATACTTCTATGTTTTTTTAAACACAGCACCGCATTATCAGCGACCATCGTCACCATCATCAGCTGTTTTCAGGCTGCCAATTTTTTTTCCTTCCGGTAATTATCCAAACTGCCATCTGGTGTTCTTTTGAAGGAGCCATTTTGTAAACTGCCATCTGTTGTATTTTTGAAGAACTTTGTAATCAAGCTTGGTTCGTCCGGAATCTCGAAGTTCATGGTTCTAGTATGGTTTTTTTTAATATATATCTTTTCCCAAACTGTTAAATCCAAAGGTTTGGATAGATAATTCAAAAGTTTTGCTTCTTTTTCAATTCTATGATTCTCTAATAAACTATGTGCTGCTATAGCTGATTTTTCAATTAATCTGGGTAATCTTCTGTTAAATAATAATAAAGTTAACACCCCAGACAACAAAAAATCTGGAATTTATCAAATTGATTGCAAAAATTGCAATAGGATATATATATATATATATATATATATATATATATATATATATATATATATAGGAAAAACAAAAAGGAACTTGGAAACTCGTAAAAAAAGAACACTTTAGAAACATAAAGAATGGAGAAATTGAAAAATCAGCTATAGCAGCACATAGTTTATTAGAGAATCATAGAATTGAAAAAGAAGCAAACTTTTGAAACATTTATCCAAACCTTTGGATTTAACAGTGGGAAAAGATACATATTAAAAAAAACCATACTAGAACCATGAAGAACTTTGTAATCAAGCTTGGTTCGTCTGGAATCTCAAAGTTCTTCAAAATACAACATATGACAGTTTAGAAAATGACTCCTTCAAGAGAACACCAGATGGCAGTTTGGATAATTACCGGCAAATAAAAAAATTGACAGTCGTGAAAACAGCTGGTGATGATGGCCGCCGATACTGCGGTGCTGTGTTTAAAAAAACATAGAAGTATGAGGTAAGAAGAATTCACGATTCATTTGATTCTTATTTATTAGTTTGGTTACTGTGAATGGATGTTTTATTGTGATAACATTAGGTTGGGCACAAGAGCATGAACTTCAGTTAACACACCCTCGAGGCTGGACAACAAATAAGGAGGAGTTTGATTGGACTGAATATTTGAAAAATAACTAAATCAATTCCTGCTCCTTCTTCATGTTTTCCTCGTCGTGAATCAGCTGAGGATCTTGGATTTGCCCAAGGAATGAAACTTGAAGTTGTGAATCCTGAAAATCAGAACCAGATCTGTGCTGCTACTATCATTAAAATTATTGAACATTTGCTCTGGATTCAACTGGAATCTAATGACAGGTATTGTTTTTCTGTAAACATAGAATATATTAAGTTATGTAGGTAGAAAATAACACTATGAGGTTTATTTTAATTTATGTTCAGTTAAATTTGAAGAGAAAAATTTTTTTTTCTAGGCGAAAATTTTTCTCTTCAAATTTAATTTATCTTTCATTGAGAAATGTTAAATTAATAATAAAAACATCATTAGAGGCCTTACTGGCTTTTAAAGTAATGTTAAATTTCCAATAAATGTCTTCTTAACTAAGAAGCCGCCATTTGCAAAGATAGAAACAATGGTTTCAAAAGCATTTGGCGATAGGGAATTACAACGTATATAAGAGAAAAATTTGCGTCTAGATCGTAACTCGCCTCAGTAGCTCAGTTGGTAGAGCACTTGGCCCGGAAAGCCAAGGGTCCCGGGTTCGAGTCCCGGTCTAGGCAAAAAAAAAAAAAATTTCTCTTCAAATTTAATTTATCTTTCATTGAGAAATATTAAATTAATAATAAAAACATTATGTTCAGTTGTTTTTGATTCACCTCATATTTCTTAACTCCCTCGCAGACTCGAGTTTCTTCACTGTATTTGTGACATTCTCAATGCTGTATCACATTCACATCTAACGTCCAACGGCAGGAGAGGAGGCCGTTGGACGTCAGTCGTGAATGTGATACAGCATTGAGAATGTCACAAATGCAGTGAAGAAACTCGAGTCTGCAAAAGAGTTAAGAAGTATGAGCTGAGTCAAAAACAACTCAGCATACATTAAAAATAGAATATATTTTTTACTTTAATAGTGAGTGGGGAACATATTTTAATCGACTCACCTCATACATTTTCAAACTTCTTTGATACCGACGGTTTCAGACAAAATCATGTTCAGTCATGACTGAAGAAGGACATGATTTTGTCTGAAACCATCGGTATCAAAGAAGTTTGAAAATGTATGAGGTGAGTTGATTAAAATATGTTCTCCACTCACTATTAATGATATAACCTCATAATGTTTACTTCCCAATATTAATTTAAATATTTTTTACTGTCTACATAATATATTTTAAATGCCTTTTTGCCTGCTTTTGTCTATCCTTTTTATGCCTAAATATATGATTTCTACTCATAACTAACACATTGAGTGAGTCAAATAATTGGACTTTATCTGACGATGGAGATGATGATCTCCAAAACTCGTCGTTAAGAAATACATTCTTTTATGAGGTGAGGTGTAAAAATGTCTGATTTAAATATATATAATATTTAGAAAAGGAGCTTGTTTACAGAGCTTAGTGATCACTAGAGACTGGATGTTAGGCGAAATGCCTACAGTTATTTATTATAGATATTGTAAAAGTGGCTTAATCTAAGTTCATACCGACGACCCTAGAGTTGTTTTCCATGAAGTTCATTTTGCCTTTAAATGCCTATTTCAGCTTATGATGCCTATAAATGCCTATTTGCCATTTTTTTCTCGAAATTACCTTAGTATTTCTATCAAATTAATTGAAATGGACAAACTTCATGACACATATCATTGCATAGAAATTTTCAAGTGTTCTTTTTATAAATTCTGTTAGGATATTTTAGGATAAGGGTGGCAATAGCCAATAACCTAGCAGTAGATGGATTTCCCCTCAATGTACTCCCATTAGGCAAAATAACAAGTACCAGCTATTGTATTTTTTCACCTCATGCACTCCCAATAAGTGAAATAGCCGTAAGCTATGTCCCATTGTATTATGCTCCGGCTCTAAGGCTTGGAGAAAGTTCTATAGTACAGCTTTGCTTCTTTTCAATACAAACATTGCTGAGTGACAAAGAGGGTAGATGGCTTCTCTCTGTCTCACACCTGGTGCTGAAACCTTTAAGTGACTGGCAATATTATTTTTTATGTTAGTAACACTGAATTCAGTCTGTAGTCTTCATTCACACACAGGTGCTTCAAAGATAAAGTGGTGCGACAAGTGTATGTGGCTTATTTTTCAGTGAACTGTGGGAAGAAGTGCCATGTTTCGCAGCATGTACACACTGCAAAACATAAGTATGCTCTTTGTCTTGTCTTGTCTTGTAAGCCCATGTTTTCCCTTAACAGAGATTTAGGTGCTCTCCCCTTACAGGGAAGAATTTGAACCATACTAATTTAGTTACACTTGCTTTTGTATAGATGTCATTTGAGTGGTCCGTGGTCAGCGTTCTGCCTCATACTGACATCTAGGAAACCAAGGTAATACTAGGACGAGAAAATTTGGTAAATTTTGCTTAGAGGCCTTTTCATTCAGGCTTAAGGATCTTTTACGAGCCTGAAAATCTTCAGACTCGGGACCCACGGCTTAAAGTCCCTCCCGGAGGACTTGCTCCTTGGATTTTTCCATCCTATAAAAATTCATCGACCCCAGCCGGGTTTGAACCAGCGACCCTCGGGACCAGATGCAAGGAGCATAACCACTAGACCACCGCGGCCGATTAAAGAGGCAAAACAAGTTCCAAAAGCATCCCTGATATCTTCGTATGCTATTGATATCTTATGTTTATATTCTCTAAGTAAGGCTGTCAAAATTTATGTTGTAGTCCATTTTTTGTAAGAGTCTATTTTGGATTTTTAGTGCCCATATTAATGATTTTTAGTGCTTTTTTGCCTGCCTATTTTGAATTTTTTTAAGAGCCTAACATCACTTTAGTGATCACATTAAATGTATGAAACAATGTTATAATATCTCAATGACATAATTATAAATTACTGGTAATATTTAATGTTAAAAGCTGGTTGTATAACACAATTAATTAGATTCAGCCTACTTGTATAATTTATTTCACTGAAAACATATCATGAACTAATCACTTATATATTATACTTGTATATTATCATATATCATCAGGAAAGTAACTCTGCCTTCCAGGTGCCCCAACCTAAGAAATGGATTACAATTCTACCAATGCCAGGAGAGAAAGCCAGAAACCTGGTGGCATTAGACAAAAAATATATATATATATATTTGAAGAGAAAATTTTCACCCAGACTGAGACTCAAACCTAGCTCAGTTGGTAGAGCATTGGCCTGGAAAGCCGAAGATCCTGGGTTCAAGTCTAAGTCTGGGGAAATTTTTTTTTTCTTCAAATATAATTTATCCTTCAGTGAGAAGTGTTAGATAATAAAAACATAAAGAATTAAATAATTTATATCTTCTGTTTTTAACTTTTGAATTGAAATTTGCTATTTTATGGTTTTTCTTCTTTCAGTTTTCATCCAAACCATATAGTAAGCATGGATTCACATGATATATTTCCAGTAGGCTGGTGTGAAAGCAATTCTTATCCATTGAAACCTCCACGATCTTTCCACATACAGGTTAAGCACCAAGAAGTTCCACAAGTTGTGTGAGTATCATGTCATTGTTCTAGAATCTCATTCATGTGTTATTTTATTTTCATCTTTTTATATTATTTAACTTCTCAATCAAAATTTGTTGTGTATCCTAAATTTTATAAAATGTAAGGAGTTGACATGACAACTCCAATGTTCTTAATGTCTTTTGATGTGTCAACATTTTTTGACATCTTCAAATAGATTTAAATAGTATTTTATTTCTGTTGCTTATATAGAATTGATTTTATTGTGGAAATTTTCTTTACCTGAATAGATGGTATATTCAAAGTTAAAATTGGGAAACACATTATGAGGTTCTTAATTAATAAATTAATGAGTCATTTTAACATCTTACCTCATATTTCATGTTTTATCAAACACGGTAACTATAATGTTTTTTATTATTGATTTAACATTTCTCAATGAAAGATAAATTAAATTTGAAGAGAAAAACTTTCGCCTAGACCGGGACTCGAACCCGGGACCCTTGGCTTTCCGGGCCAAGTGCTCTACCAACTGAGCTACCGAGGCGAGTTACGATCTAGACGCAAATTTTTCTCTTATATACGTTGTAATTCCCTATCGCCAAATGCTTTTGAAACCATTGTTTCTATCTTTGCAAATGGCGGCTTCTTAGTTAAGAAGACATTTATTGGGAATTTAACATTACTTTATAAAGCTAGTAAGGCTTCTAATGATGTTTTTTATTATTGATTTAACATTTCTCAATGAAAGATAAATTAAATTTGAAGAGAAAAACTTTCGCCTAGACCGGGACTCGAACCCGGGACCCTTGGCTTTCCGGGCCAAGTGCTCTACCAACTGAGCTACCGAGGCGAGTTACGATCTAGACGCAAATTTTTCTCTTAATATACGTTGTAATTCCCTATCGCCAAATGCTTTGAAAACCATTGTTTCTATCTTTGCAAATGGCGGCTTCTTAGTTAAGAAGACATTTATTGGGAATTTAACATTACTTTATAAAGCTAGTAAGGCTTCTAATGATGTTTTTTTATTATTGATTTAACATTTCTCAATGAAAGATAAATTAAATTTGAAGAGAAAAACTTTCGCCTAGACCGGGACTCGAACCCGGGACCCTTGGCTTTCCGGGCCAAGTGCTCTACCAACTGAGCTACCGAGGCGAGTTACGATCTAGACGCAAATTTTTCTCTTATATACGTTGTAATTCCCTATCGCCAAATGCTTTTGAAACCATTGTTTCTATCTTTGCAAATGGCGGCTTCTTAGTTAAGAAGACATTTATTGGGAATTTAACATTACTTTATAAAGCTAGTAAGGCTTCTAATGATGTTTTTTATTATTGATTTAACATTTCTCAATGAAAGATAAATTAAATTTGAAGAGAAAAACTTTCGCCTAGACCGGGACTCGAACCCGGGACCCTTGGCTTTCCGGGCCAAGTGCTCTACCAACTGAGCTACCGAGGCGATTACGATCTAGACGCAAATTTTTCTCTTATATACGTTGTAATTCCCTATCGCCAAATGCTTTTGAAACCATTGTTTTATCTTTGCAAATGGCGGCTTCTTAGTTAAGAAGACATTTATTGGGAATTTAACATTACTTTATAAAGCTAGTAAGGCTTCTAATGATGTTTTTTATTATTGATTTAACATTTCTCAATGAAAGATAAATTAAATTTGAAGAGAAAAACTTTCGCCTAGACCGGGACTCGAACCCGGGACCCTTGGCTTTCCGGGCCAAGTGCTCTACCAACTGAGCTACCGAGGCGAGTTACGATCTAGACGCAAATTTTTCTCTTATATACGTTGTAATTCCCTATCGCCAAATGCTTTTGAAACCATTGTGTTCTATCTTTGCAAATGGCGGCTTCTTAGTTAAGAAGACATTTATTGGGAATTTAACATTACTTTATAAAGCTAGTAAGGCTTCTAATGATGTTTTTTATTATTGATTTAACATTTCTCAATGAAAGATAAATTAAATTTGAAGAGAAAAACTTTCGCCTAGACCGGGACTCGAACCCGGGACCCTTGGCTTTCCGGGCCAAGTGCTCTACCAACTGAGCTACCGAGGCGAGTTACGATCTAGACGCAAATTTTTCTCTTATATACGTTGTAATTCCCTATCGCCAAATGCTTTTGAAACCATTGTTTCTATCTTTGCAAATGGCGGCTTCTTAGTTAAGAAGACATTTATTGGGAATTTAACATTACTTTATAAAGCTAGTAAGGCTTCTAATGATGTTTTTTATTATTGATTTAACATTCTCAATGAAAGATAAATTAAATTTGAAGAGAAAAACTTTCGCCTAGACCGGGACTCGAACCCGGGACCCTTGGCTTTCCGGGCCAAGTGCTCTACCAACTGAGCTACCGAGGCGAGTTACGATCTAGACGCAAATTTTTCTCTTATATACGTTGTAATTCCCTATCGCCAAATGCTTTTGAAACCATTGTTTCTATCTTTGCAAATGGCGGCTTCTTAGTTAAGAAGACATTTATAGAGCACTTGGCCCGGAAAGCCAAGGGTCCCGGGTTCGAGTCCCGGTCTAGGCGAAAGTTTTTCTCTTCAAATTTAATTTATCTTTCATTGAGAAATGTTAAATCAATAATAAAAAACATCATTAGAAGCCTTACTAGCTTTATAAAGTAATGTTAAATTCCCAATAAATGTCTTCTTAACTAAGAAGCCGCCATTTGCAAAGATAGAAACAATGGTTTCAAAAGCATTTGGCGAGAGGGAATTACAACGTATATAAGAGAAAAATTTGTGTCTAAATCGTAACTCACCTCGGTAGCTCAGTTGGTAGAGCATTTGGCCTGGCAAGCCAAAGGTCCCGGGTTCGAGTCTCGGTCTAGGCGAGAATTTTTCTCTTCAAATATAATTTATCTTTCATTGAGAAATGTTAAATTAATAATAAAACCATCATTAGAAGCCTTACTAGCTTTATAAAGTAATGTTAAATTCCCAATAAATGTCTTCTTAACTAAGAAGCCGCCATTTGCAAAGATAGAAACAATGGTTTCAAAAGCATTTGGTGAGAGGGAATTACAACGTATATAAGAGAAAAATTTGCGTCTAAATCGTAACTCGCCTCGGTAGCTCAGTTGGTAGAGCATTTGGCCCGGCAAGCCAAAGGTCCCGGGTTCGAGTCTCGGTCTAGGCGAGAATTTTTCTCTTCAAATTTAATTTATCTTTCATTGAGAAATGTTAAATTAATAATAAAAACCATCATTAGAAGCCTTACTAGCTTTATAAAGTAATGTTAAATTCCCAATAAATGTCTTCTTAACTAAGAAGCCGCCATTTGCAAAGATAGAAACAATGGTTTCAAAAGCATTTGGCGATAGGGAATTACAACGTATATAAGAGAAAAATTTGCGTCTAGATCGTAACTCGCCTCGGTAGCTCAGTTGGTAGAGCACTTGGCCCGGAAAGCCAAGGGTCCCGGGTTCGAGTCCCGGTCTAGGCGAAAGTTTTTCTCTTCAAATTTAATTTACGGTAACTATAGTTTTCAAATGATCTTGTCATTCATTTTTAACCGCCATTATGACCGCAGTGAGTCATAATGGCGGTTGAAAATGAATGACAAGATCATTTGAAAACTATAGTTACCGTATTAAATTAAAAGATTCTTACCTCTCCTCACATTATTCTGTTAAGTAGATCGCGATTTCAGGCCTATAGCAGGCCCATCTTCAGTACACTGTTGTTGACCGGTGTTATGTCGCTCGGAAGAACCACTTCTTCTTCCCTCTGTTGGTGGACCGATGAACCTCTTGATAAGGTCAAAATTTGCGGGGGGAACTTCGAAGTTCATAAGTTTTCCTTTGTTTTTCTGAATGTGGATCTTTTCCCAAACTGTAAGTTCCTTAGGTGTCTCTATTTGTTTAATTAGACTAGCTTTTGATTCAATTCGATGTTTTTCGTACCAAGCATGAGCAGCTACTGCTGACTTTTCCAATTCTCCATTTTTGACATTTCTAAGATGTTCCTTCACCCTTGTTTTCAAATTTCTTTTCGTTTTTCCTATATAAATTTTGTCACAATCTTTACATTTGATCTGATAATTCCTGATTTATTTTCTTCTTCAATTTTTTCATTTTTGTTGGTTTTAATTATCCTATTAAGGCTGTATTCATTCTTAGGTGCTAATCTTATATTAAACTTTTGAAAATTTTTTGAAATTTGTAGTGTTTCAATGGATGGTAAGTGAATTTCTTGAATTTTATTTTTTCTGTTTGTTTTATCAGTGTGCTTTCATTAATTAATTTTTGTCTTTTGAATTTATTTATTTTCCTGTGTACCATGCTTTCATCATAACCATTATCTGTTGCCACATTAATTATGTATTCTTTTCTCTTTTATAGTTTTTTGGGCTCATAGGAATATTTACTAATCTGTATGCTAAGCTATTGAACACTGCCTCTTTGTGAGCAAAATGGTTGAAACCCGAAGCTTTAATATAGTTGTCTATATGAGTATTCTTTCTATATATTCCAAATTCTATCCTGTTTTTCGTTGTTTCGTGTTAAATTAAGATCCAAAAATGGGATTTGTCTTTCAATCTCAGTTTCCATGGTAAATTTTATCGTTCTACTCTGGATGTTCAAAAGCTTCAAAGCATCCTCAATTTGTTTCTGTTTGACAATAGCAATTACGTCATCAACGTATCTGGTCCAAAATTTGAAGATCAAAGGATGTCCTCTTGTTATTTTCTGCTCGAAAATAACAAGAGGACATCCTTTGATCTTCAAATTTTGGACCAGATACGTTGATGACGTAATTGCTATTGTCAAACAGAAACAAATTGAGGATGCTTTGAAGCTTTTGAACATCCAGAGTAGAACGATAAAATTCACCATGGAAACTGAGATTGAAAGACAAATCCCATTTTTGGATCTTAATTTAACACGAAACAAAGAAAACAGGATAGAATTTGGAATATATAGAAAGAATACTCATATAGACAACTATATTAAAGCTTCGGGTTTCAACCATTTTGCTCACAAAGAGGCAGTGTTCAATAGCTTAGCATACAGATTAGTAAATATTCCTATGAGCCCAGAAAACTATAAAAGAGAAAAAGAATACATAATTAATGTGGCAACAGATAATGGTTATGATGAAAGCATGGTACACAGGAAAATAAATAAATTCAAAAGACAAAAATTAATTAATGAAAGCACACTGATAAAACAAACAGAAAAAATAAAATTCAAGAAATTCACTTACCATCCATTGAAACACTACAAATTTCAAAAAATTTTCAAAAAGTTTAATATAAGATTAGCACCTAGAATGAATACAGCCTTAATAGGATAATTAAAACCAACAAAAATGGAAAAATTGAAGAAGAAAATAAATCAGGAATTTATCAGATCAAATGTAAAGATTGTGACAAAATTTATATAGGAAAAACGAAAAGAAATTTGAAAACAAGGGTGAAGGAACATCTTAGAAATGTCAAAAATGGAGAATTGGAAAAGTCAGCAGTAGCTGCTCATGCTTGGTACGAAAAACATCGAATTGAATCAAAAGCTAGTCTAATTAAACAAATAGAGACACCTAAGGAACTTACAGTTTGGGAAAAGATCCACATTCAGAAAAACAAAGGAAAACTTATGAACTTCGAAGTTCCCGCAAATTTTGACCTTATCAAGAGGTTCATCGGTCCACCAACAGAGGGAAGAAGAAGTGGTTCTTCCGAGCGACATAACACCGGTCAACAACAGTGTACTGAAGATGGGCCTGCTATAGGCCTGAAATCGCGATCTACTTAACAGAATAATGTGAGGAGAGGTAAGAATCTTTTAATTTAATATTGAATTGAACCTCACAGTGATAATTCCTATATATAAAAAAAGGTTAATATAGTTACCGTGTTTGATAAAACATGAAATATGAGGTAAGATGTTAAAATGACTCATTAATTTATTAAGATGGTATATTCTTTCTTCAAAACTGTTTACTTTAAGGAAAAAACTTTTTGAATCTTAAGAATTAATTTAAAATTAATTGTTTTCCAATTACACTGAGCAACAAAAAATATTTATTTTTTTCTCCTGAATTCAAATATGATATCAGTTTTTCTCCATCATGCAAGGTTTCCAAGAGACAGGCATTTATAATTTCAAACACTTTAATATTTTCTACATTCGTAACTACGCAATATTCGAACATTCGGACTCTCCTAGAAAGTAAGAAATGACGATTTTCTGCTATATTTCACCTGTGGAGCATCCTTCTTGATGGTCCAACAATAATCGGCCAGCATATTAGGATTCCATTTGCCTTGATATCTCTTTTCCATAGCTGAAATCTCCTGATGAAAGTGTTCCCCGTGCTCGTCGCTCACTGCGCCAAGATTTTCCAGGAAGAAATCTAGGTTTATTTAAAAAATAATTATTTAAATCCATTAATTGAAATTGAAATAAAAAAAACTGTGGGCGATGGAGAAATTCTGAATACATATTTGAAAACGCGATAGAAAACTACATTGAGTACAACTATTGGTACTCATGAGACAAAAATCATGTTGACCAGTGTTATTGAAAGGTAGTCTAATTGACTTCTCGTGCTGAATTGCAGCAACTTCTACAAGTTTATGTTCTCCGGATTATAAAACCTCCTCATTTAAACCCACTCTTCTGAAATTCATTAGCTCAATTAATTGTCATGTCCACCACTGTGCCTTGTCACGCAGCGGGCCCAGGTTCAATTCCCGGTTGGGACAGGCTCCTGGGTGAGGTTTTTTTTTTTGGGTTTTTCCTCACCTATAAGACAAATGTCAGGAAGCTTAGAGTTCAGCGGTTCCCGAAAATCATCTGGCCATCATCATACTCATCATCATCATCCTTCACCGGTGTGGAAAGCTACCACACCTACAGTGAGATCAGTATAGTAGTGGACGGCAGATGTGGGGTTTGTGCTGTACAATAACGAAGGCTTACACATGCACGCATAGAACTTGAAATGTGCGCTGACTCAGCAGTTTACGAGTACATCCCACGCATTCACAGTCAAATAGTGTACCTCAAGTATTACACATCCAAGTCAACTGTTCACGGGCGGAGGGGAAGAGTTTTAGTGCTAGTGTCGCCCATCTAATGAATCTGTGGAAGGGATGTAGGAGAAAACTGTACATCCGATCACGTATTGAAATTTTTCAACTTCAAATGTGGGGGGGAAATCTCTAAACACGTGTGAAAGATTGACATGGTTGTCAAATGAGTCATTTAAGCACTGTACGCTCAAGCGGTCTGATCATTTAAAATCACAGTATTTGTCGTCTCTCCGTTACCAGTCTGACAATAAATCACACGTGGCAACATGTAATGAGAAGGGCAAGGAAGGGACAGCTCATTCCTAGACGTAACCCCAAAAGTAACAGGGTTGTCAAGTTAGTCATTCTACCACTGACCGCGCAGAACGACGGATCATTAAAATACATAGTATTTGTCAGCTCTCTACCTGTCAATCAAACAGCATAATACAAAGGACAGGAAGTGGCAACATTAGTAAGGAATAGAAAGAGAAAGACAGTTTGTTAGTTAACATATTTTCCGCCTGCACAAAACACTTGGATGGGTAATAGATAAGGTGCTTGATTGCTTTTCCTTGTGAACTGATGACGTGTGTATAATGTAAACTGAATGACGTGTATAAGTTATTTCAGTTTTAAAATTTGTATCTTATAAAACATAAGTGTAAACTGAATCACGTGTGCATGAGTGTAAACTGTATAATGGCTAATAATTTTTCTACTGAACAACGTGTATTTATTTATGAACAATATTTGTTAACTCAGTCTGCCAGAGACATTTTGAAACACGATTCCCAGGTGTAAAAAATTCCATCACGTTCAACAGTCCATAATAATTGTGTACAACAAATTTTATAAAGAGGTGTCAAAAATGTATGGATAACGAAGGTGAACAGTTCCAATGCCAGCTTCAATGAAGTTGGTAAGTATGACAATTTGTAAAATGGTTACAAAAATGTGTGTGGTTGTAACACCACGATCCTACGCTGTCCGTTCCCCACCGCTAGTGCATCAGCAGTGTATAGTGAAATCCCCGCATCTGCTGTCCAGTGCTATACTGATCGCACTGTATAATTCCCTAGTAAAGCTGCAAAGTAGTGAAAGACCTGCCCTCGGGCAGAATTACTGTGGATGGAAATGTCTTATGTGATTCTATGTTCATATCTCCATTTTTCCTCTATCTTATTTTCATGCATAATAGTTGTACTCTCTTGATGTAGGAGAAATAAGAAGGAGATGAGTGGAGCTTCAAATGGTCAACAGCCACTTCTTCATCAGCGATCCTCCTGGTGCCCCAAGATATACTTCAATCATAAATGTTTCTCTGGTCCATTTCTGAGTAAAGGGAAGCTTGCACAGCTTCCTAAGGCTGTGGGACCAGGGCCGGTAACTCTTGTGATGAGAGAAGTGTTTGTCTATGCTCATATCTGTAGCATATAAGTCAAGCAGAGTGCTCAAAGAGCTGCAAACAGATGGAAAACCTGAGCCAGGAATGCATTTAGAAGTGTTAAAAGCAAAGTGAGTACTGCATTTTTACTAAAATAATTAATGTGAAGTGACAGTATGAGTTTAACATTAAAATAAAAAATAACTCGGTAGCTCAGTTGGTAGAGCACTTGGCCCGGAAAGCCAAGGGTCCCGGGTTCGAGTCTCGGTCTAGGCGAAAATTTTTCTCTTCAAATATAATTTATCCTTCAGTGAGAAGTATTAAATTAATAATAAAATCGTCAATAGAAGTCCTACTGGCTTTATAAAGTAGTGTTAAATTCCCAGTAAATGTCTTCTTAACTAAGAAGCCGCCATTTGCAAAGATAGAAGCTATGGTTTCAAGCATTTGGCGCGAGGGAATTACAATGTATATAAGAGAAAAATTTGCGTCTAGATTGCAACTCGCCTCGGTAGCTCAGTTGGTAGAGCACTTGGCCCGGAAAGCCAAGGGTCCCGGGTTCGAGTCTCGGTCTAGGCAAAAATTGTTCTCTTCAAATATAATTTATCCTTCAGTGAGAAGTATTAAATTAATAATAAAATCGTCAATAGAAGCCCTATTGGCTTTATAAAGTAGTGTTAAATTCCCAGTAAATGTCTTCTTAACTAAGAAGCCGCCATTTGCAAAGATAGAAGCTACGGTTTCAAGCATTTGGCACGAGGGAATTACAACGTATATAAGAGAAAAATTTGCATCTAGATCACAACTCGCCTCGGTAGCTCAGTTGGTAGAGCACTTGGCCCAGAATGCCAAGGGTCCCGGGTTCGAGTCTCGGTCTAGGCAAAAATTTTTCTCTTCAAATATAATTTATCCTTCAGTTGAAATATGTATTTGAAATTGAATTTATAAAATAAAATCCTCTCATCTGGGCATGTTTGAGAGATCAGCTTCACCATTCTCAACTAAATTCCAACTTTTATTTGAAGAAAAAGATATATTATTTTTATTATTAATTTAATACTTGGTTCAAACCTCAGTCTGAGCATATATTTTTCTCGTCAAATATAAGTAGATATATGCCTGAATTGGGATTTGAAACAATGTTTCCGGTTCTGTACACCGGTGCTCTTGACCACTAAGCTACCAGGCATTCCAATTCAAACACACATTATTTTGGACTTTTATAGAAAAAGATCACTATGAGGTTTAATTAAAAATGTAAATTAAAATGTTTTATACCTCACCCCATGTCCAGTCTTCTAATTATACCAGTTTCGAAGCTTGGGTAGCTTCATCTTCAGTAATTTCTTGTTGACTGATGTTATGTCAATCCTGATCGACATGATTGAAGACTAGATATGAGGTGAGGTATAAAACATTTTAATTTAAATCTTACACATTATTTCTGTTCTTTGTTACATGAATTCCTGCACGCTAAGGCTATGAACTTTTTGTTCCACACACTCCTCTAGCATCTTCTTTAACAAGAAGACTTTTAATGGGAATTACACCACTTTACACCCAGTGAAGCTTATTTGTTATCTTTTTAATTCATTATTTCTCGCCAAATGGCAAATTTTATTTGAAGAGAAATAATTGGGATTTGAACTCAGTGTCTCTGGTTCAGTACACAAAGAGACATTGGGTTCAAATCCTAATTCAGACATTTTTTTTTCTTCAAATAAAATTTCTCATTCGGTGAGAAGTGATAAATTAAATACTGCATCTAAGATTGAAAATAAGCTTCACCGGCTATAAATGTGGTGTAATTCCCATTAATAGTCTTTTTGTTGAAGAAGCTACTAGAGGCATGTGTGGAATGAAAAGTTCATAGCCTCGGCACATGGGAAATTCTGTAATAAAGGAGAGAAATAATGTGCTTTTTTAATCGGAATGCCTGGTAGCTTAGTGGTTAAGAGCACTGATGTACAGAACCAGAAACATCATGTTCAAATCCTGATTCAGGCATATATTTTTCCTATGAGGTGAGTTGTTTAAACAATATGTTCTCCGATGAATTTTAGTGATTATACCTCATAATGTTTACTTCCCCATTAATTAAATATATATTTTTCTCTTCAAATAAAATTTATCATTCAGTGAGAAGTGATAACTGAGTGTATAATTTTTCTCTTCATATATAATGTAATATTGTAAATTTCAATTGTTTAAAATGTTTGATACAGGGCCATGAATTTGAAGAACATTCTAAATTACTAAACATTTAGGAAAACCTACAGAACTCACAAAATGGTTATAGATAAATCCCATATGATCAAAAGTATAGGGGGCATTCACCAACAACTTCATAATTAACGTTCACCCTTAACACACAAACATTGGTACCGATGATGATTGTGAAGAAAGGATTGTTGCTACATATTTTGTCCTATACTCTTCTATTACTTCTGTTTTTAATTTTTAAGAAAATAACTTTTTTTTTTAATATTTAACATTTTATCAGTTGAGATGCTAGGAAATAATGTCAATGTTTAAATTAATATTGGGAAGTAAACATTATGAGGTTATATCATTAATTGTGAATGGAGAACATATTTTTAATGACTCACCTCATACAATTTCAAATTTCTTTGATACCGATGGTTTCAGACAACATCTTGTCCCTCAGTGGAAGTTACAATTGAAGAGGGACAAAATGTTGTATGAAACCATCGGTATTAAAGAAATTTGAAATTGTATGAGGTGAGTTATTAAAAATATGTTCTTCACTCACTGTTAATAAATAATGTCTTATCTCTCAGTAGACTGTATAAAGTATGAGGTAAGATAAAGAAGTGACTAATTCATTCATTGTCACCCTTGTGCTGACTGGATGATCTCCACCTCTATGATTGACGTGAATGTGAAGCCAGAAGCTGGATAATAAATAAGTCAAAAGCCTTTTAGGACTGTTTTGCCATGTAGTAGCCTCATGGGCTAGTGGTCAGCATTTCTGACTACAGTTCATGAGGTCCCGGCTTCGATTCCCGGTCAGACCATGGGAATTTTTTCTTAAAGGGAATTATTCCTGTGGTCACCCATGGTCTGGAATTTAGGTTAAGTTTAGATTAAGAACTCTCCTGGTGCTTCATTATAATTTATCACCCATCATATCATCGGGGTAATGTAACTCCGCCTTTCAGGTGCCCCAACCTAAGAAATGGATTACAATTCCTCCAGGGGAGAAACCAGAAATGTTATAAAAGACAACCTGGTGGCATAGGACAAAAAAAAGTTTAGATTATTTAGTAGAGTTGAGTGAGAGAGTGATTTAATTTTTCAGGTACAAAAACAATACATATCGAGCCAGTGTTGCACTTGTGACTGCTGCTGATGAAGTACCAGAATTCTGCAAGAATGTGTGTAATAAACTACAAGTTTGTCCTTTTATGTTTGGTCCTGTCTCGATTGGAGATAAAAACTGTCCAGAAAGCTGCAACACATTGTCCAAAACAAGATTCAGTAAGTTCTTCATAGTATCTATCATGTACTATTCGCTTTTGCTTTCTTATCAGGAATACATGTTGCTGGACTTTTCAATATATATATATACAATTAAGAAAGATTTCTTGATTTTTTTTGCGTCGAGGATTCAAGGTTGACCTCTGGACACTGATTCTGACATTTCGACATGATCCTACATGCCTTTATCAATGAATGATAGGTTCAAGACTCTGGTATAGGTCTTATATACCATCGGCAATACATATCTGACACGCTTTTGGACAATGACTAGTAATCCATCTTACAACGTATATAGAGAAGGATTTGCGTTTTGTTCGGTACTTGCTCTGGTAGCTCAGTTGGTGGAGTACTTGGTCTAGAGAACCAAGGTTCCGGTCTGAGCATATAATTTTTCTCTTCAGATATGATTTATCCATCATTGAGATGTATGAAATGAATAATAAAATCATTGAAAGAAGTCGTACTGGCATTTATAATGTAATGTATAATTCCTAAATATGTCTTCTTAATAAAGAAGCCGCCATTTGCAAAGATAGAAGCAAAGGCTTCACAGCATTTGGTGGGTGGGAATTACAATGTATGTAGAGAAGGATTTGCATTTAGATCGGTACTTGCTCCGGTAGCTCAGTTGGTAGAGCACTTGGTCTAGAGAACCAAGGGTCCCAGGTTCAAGTCCGGGTCTGAGCATATAATTTTTCTCTTCAAATATGATCCATCTGCTGTTAATTAATCAAACTGCATTTTCAAAGCAGTCTGTATACGCAGTCGAAATATTATTGAAGATGAAGCCACATAGGTTTTGAAACCGTATAATTAGAAGACTGGATATGAGGTAAGGTGCAAAGAATTTAAATTTAAATCTTAATATAATTAAACCTCATAGTGCCTTTTCATATAAAATTTCAATTCATTGAACTTGTTTATTGTCCTTAACAACCATTGATTATTTATTTTGATATATAAATTATTTGTATGCAAATAAGGTTATTAAAATATTTCATAATTTTATATTTTAATTTTGAAAAATACCTCAACAGAACTTTATCATGAATTTTATTAATGTTAAATAAGGTTATATATAGATAATGTTAGTACCAGTAAGTAATGCCATGTTGTCTTCATGAAAACAATTATACACTTAGGTAGACGACAGAACAATGGTCATGGCGATACTGAGGATGGAACAGAAACTATGTTCCAAAACTAGTTTATAGTCAAATAAGAAGAACAATATGAGGAGAGTAATAAAAAATTCTACCTAAATGAATATACCTCATAGTGTGAATTACTAAAATAAGTAATTATACATTATATTTGAAGAGAAAAATTTTCGCCTAGACCGGGACTCGAACCCGGGACCCTTGGCTTTCCGGGCCAAGTGCTCTACCAACTGAGCTACTGAGGCGAGTTACGATCTAGACGCAAATTTTTCTCTTATATACGTTGTAATTCCCTATCACCAAATGCTTTCGAAACCATTGTTTCTATCTTCGCAAATGGCGGCTTCTTAGTTAAGAAGACATTTTTATTGGGAATTTAACATTACTTTATAAAGCTAGTAAGGCTTCTAAGAAGCCGCCATTTGCAAAGATAGAAACAATGGTTTCAAAAACATTTGGTGATAGGGAATTACAACGTATATAAGAGAAAAATTTGCATCTAGATCGTAACTCGCCTCTGTAGCTCAGATGGTAGAGCACTTGGCCCGGAAAGCCAAGGGTCCCGGGTTCGAGTCCCGGTCTAGGCGAAAATTTTTCTCTTCAAATATAATTTATCTTTCATTGAGAAATGTTAAATCAATAATAAAAACATAATTAATTATACATTGCTCAAAAATAAATGAGAATGCATCTCAAAGCAAAATACTCTGTGTGAAGAACAAAGAAAGAAATGAGGATTCTACAGTGGAATGTAAGAAGCTTTAGCCAAGAAGTCTGAACTGACCAAAGCTTATACAGAAGTGGCATTGGCACCTTCAGTATTATGGAAGTCAGTATATCAGAAAAACAGATGAAGTATTTTAGAATAAAAGAATGCACTATAAAAATACTGCCAAAAGCAAGGGAAATAGCGAGCAGGATACTAGTTGGAGTAAAGGAAACCCTAAAATCAACTTTCAGTGTAATAAAAGAAATTAATTCTATCTATCTTCTTAGGGCCGCATGCAAATATATTAGTCTCTACTCAAATTACATCCAATCACTGGTGAGCTGACTTACCGTGAGCAAGTACAAAGATCGAATTAGCTACCCACTAACTGGTAATGCATGAAAGTTGTCGTTTTTGTAATATTGGCAAGAAATTACCCAGAATTCTCAGCGATAAAACCACTTCCGTTATTTTTGTCTGCTAGAGGAACGCATTTATGCTTGCGTCCCGAAAATAATACCGTATACAACGACGTCTGCATCGCGCAATATTACGCCAATTCTCCTGTTCTTCCAGTTGAATTCTTTGGTAGACTCTATCAAATTCCTCTTCTCCGCGTATACCAAAAACAAGATCGTGGTCTTCAAGGTCCGACATCTTGGATAAATCAGAATGATTTCAAAGTAATCGATTACTATCGGTTCCCATCAGGATTCTCACGATTCATTTCTCTCCTAAGTCACCTCGCCAGGTAGTTTAGGAAATTTCAACAATTATTATTGCATGAACAGTTTTTTGAGTACGCAAAAATGTATTTGGATACAACTTTCTCAGCAGAGTACAGCCAGAGAACGACTTTTACGGTCTAATGCGTTCATAGATTCGAGCCTTAGTGTATCCAGCTATTTACTGACAACACAAAGTTCCACTACATTGTTATTGAAAAATAGTGGGGCTGCATTGGATGTTTTTACAGCTTATGTAAGTACCTCTTAAATTTGTATGTGCTTAAGTTATTAAACTTAATCCACCTCAAAAAAGAAATTAATGGAAATAACAAAAACAGAAATACCCAAAATGGAAATATGGAAGAATAATGAACACTATATAATGTGTAATTTGTACAAGCACCTGAAAACATACCTAATCTCAATTCACTTGAAGAAAACATGATTTACAAGAAAATAAATAGGTTCAGAAAACAAAAACCAATCAAAGAAAAAAGCCTTCAAACTGAAAGAGAAGAAAATAGAAAATATAGGAAATATATGTATCATCCATTGACATGCAATAAGTTTCAACAAATTCAAAATCAAACTGGCACCAAAATAGTATTTTGCGATATAAGTGTAGGAAGTATATCTTGACAGAATCGAGGAGAACTTAAAAAAAATATATATGTAGTAGAGTTTTTTTTTTCTATTTCCAAGATTCTGTTAAGACAGTTCACCACATGTATTGTATATTATTTTTTGGACAATTGGTATTAATATTAATAAGAAGACATTTTCTATCTTGTAATTGGTAACTATGTTTAGTAATTTTGGATGGAAGAAGGTTGTAGAAGAAGACGTAGAAATAGAAGAAGCGAGAAAAATAGGATGTTCTACATTAATCCCTGAAAAATCTAAACAAGGCATAAAATAGTATATAGTAAGCCTACTTTTATAAAATGTTTGTTTGTAACAGTTTCAATTACTGTGCATCGTGAAACATTTGGGTAGCTAAATAAGTAGCAGCTCCAGGTTGAAAAAACCAGCTATAACGTCTGGGGGACCTGACCACGTGTTACCCCTACACTGGCTGGATGATCGTCTACCTCTGTAATTAACACATGTGAATGTGAGGTTGGCTGGTAGGCCAAGGGCCAAAATTGAATTCCATGAAAATTGGAGTTAAAGAAGCAGAGAATAAATAAAATTTCAATGGAAATTGCAAGTGCAATTACCCTTTTAGGCCTGTTGCACCATGGAGAAAGAAAAAGTTTCAATTACTGCATGTGTTAGTTTATTTTTTATATCAATATTGGGTTTTCTTTTATTTGCATAGCAACTAGGTTTAGGTGTATGTGAATGTTAACTTTCAGTCCATTCAATGAGATCGGTAAGTTGCTCGTCAAAAAAATGATTTTAGCCTTAGTAAACTAATGTAACTTTCACAGGGAAAGAACACTATGAGGTTTAATTTAATAATTAAATTAATGTTTTTATTACCTCACCTCATATCCTTTTTCTTCTATACTGCAGTTTCGGAGCTTATCTCCATCGTCAGTAGCCTCTGGTCGACCGGTGTTATGTCGTTTCTTGGCGGTTTCCTTCTTACTTCTATCGGTGGACCGATGAACCTCTGGATCAGGTCAAAATTTGTGGGAGTTTCAAAATTCATGAGTTTGTCTTTTTTGTTTTTTTGGATATGGATTTTTTCGCAGACTGTGAGTTCCTTTAGTTTATCTGTTTGTTTGATTAGGCTAGCTTCTGTATCAATTAAATGTTTTTCAGACCAAGCATGGGCTGCTACTGCTGACTTGTCCACTTCACCCTTTTTTACATTTCTAAGGTGTTCCTTCAATCTAGTTTTTAAATTTCTGTTTTTCCTATATAGATTTTGTCGCAATCTTGACATTTGATCTGATATATTCCTGATTTATATTCTTCTCCAATTTTTTTCATTTTTGTTGGTTTTAATTATCTTGTTTGGGCTGTATTCATTCTTTGGGGCCAATCGAATGTTAAACTTATTGAAAATTTTCTGGAACTTGTGGTGTTTTACAGGATGGTAAGTGAATTTTTTGAATCTTATATTCTCTTCTGTTTGTTTTTTAAGTGTGCTTTCATTAATTAGTTTTTGCCTTTTAAACTTATTTATTTTCTTTATGAAGAGAACATGGTACACAAGAAAATAAATAAGTTTAAAAGGCAAAAACTAATTAATGAAAGCACACTTAAAAAACAAACAGAAGAGAACATAAGATTCAAAAAAATTCACTTACCATCCTGTAAAACACCACAAGTTCCAGAAAATTTTCAATAAGTTTAACATTCGATTGGCCCCAAAGAATGAATACAGCCTAAACAAGATAATTAAAACCAACAAAAATGAAAAAATTGGAGAAGAATATAAATCAGGAATATATCAGATCAAATGTCAAGATTGCGACAAAATCTATATAGGAAAACAAAAGAAATTTAAAAACTAGAATTGAAGGAACACCTTAGAAATGTAAAAAAGGGTGAAGTGGACAAGTCAGCAGTAGCAGCCCATGCTTGGTCTGAAAAACATTTAATTGATACAGAAGCTAGCCTAATCAAACAAACAGATAAACTAAAGGAACTCACAGTCTGGAAAAAATCCATATCCAAAAAAACAAAAAAGACAAACTCATGAATTTTGAAACTCCTGCAAATTTTGACCTGATCCAGAGGTTCATCGGTCCACCGATAGAAGTAAGAAGGAAACCGCCAAGAAACGACATAACACCGGTCGACCAGAGGCTACTGACGATGGAGATAAGCTCCGAAACTGCAGTATAGAAGAAAAAGGATATGAGGTGAGGTAATAAAAACATTAATTTAATTATTAAACTAATGAAAACTAACAAAAATTAGGAAGTTAACAAAGACAAAAAATCAGGAATTTATCAAATAAAATGTGGGGATTATGAAAAAAATCTGCATGTGAAAACAAAAGGAAACTTGAACATCAGAATGAAAATAGAAATATAAAAAATTGGAAAATTTAATAAACTGCAGTAGCTGCTCACCCTTGGTCAAAAAATAACGGAATTGTAAGGCAAAATTAATGCAATAGTTAGGGGAATCTAAAGAACTCACAGTTTGGAAGAAGATCTACATCCAGAAATACAAGGACAAAATAATGAATTTAATTGTGAAGTTCCCAGAGAGAAGGAATTGGTTTGGAAGTTCATAGGTCCACCAACACTCAGGAAAAGTAGGCCTATAGGATCAAATCAACAGTCAGATGCCAGTTGAAAGTGAGAATAAAATTTCCTTGAAATTAGTCCTAGAAAAGATATAAAATATGAGGTGTTGTGTAAAATCTAATTCATTTAATGGTTGTTAAATAAATTTTCAGTATTACTTCCTAAAAATATAAATTTTTATTTCAGGATTGTTTCTGTTATTTACACAGGTATCCTCAACCAAAATATGCAATTATTTTTTTCTTCCACACTTCCCGGTCTTGTGTGTCTGCTTCTGTCATATTTCTCTTTCTTCAGTTTTATTCATCAATCCCTGTACATTCCAACATCCTATATGCATTGTCCTCAAGGTATTTTGCGTAAATGAATATACCTCACAGTGTGAATTCCTAAAATAAGTAATATTAAAAGTATGTTTCCTTTTCTTTTGAAGCACAATATTGGATGCATGGAAAACGTAAAATTGGTCGACCAAAGGGAGAGTCTAGCAATCTGATACCTCGACCTAAGAAAAAGCGAGGACGAAAGAGAATATTCCAGAAAAGTGAGACAGATATGGAAGTAGCTGGGGAAGAAGATAGTGCAATAGCAGTTGAAGAAAACCAAAATTATGAATCATCCCAGGATATGGTATCTCAGTCTGGTGGTATGTATTTAAATTATAATAGTTTTACCATTTCTCTATAAATCATGATCTTCTTCTTCAGACGTTTCCACTTGTGGGTCATCTCACAAAGGAATTATCAATGTTCTTATATTGAAAATTACCTTAAAATGTTGTTAATGGAATGATCATCTAGTAAGGATCCTATGTACAAAAATCAGTAGTGAGTTCCAATTGCAAGAACACAAGAAGAGAACTGTTAACCATTGCATGCCAAAAACTATCTTGAAATTTCTTCCAGAAAAGCATTGTGATATAATAAGATTGTGTCCAAAAAATTGTCTGCCGTTTTTAACTGCAAAGGCATTAAAATCCAATGCCATATTTGTAATTTTAACTATAGGGAAGTAACACAACTCCCAAACTTGTGAGAAGTATTAAATTAATAATAAAAACACCACAAGAAGCCCTACTGGCTTTATGAAGTAATGTTTAAATTCTTAATAAAAGTCTTCTTAAAAAGAAGCTGTCATTTGCGTGATCGAGCAAAGGTTCATAGCATTTGGCGCTCAGGAATTAACAATGTATAAGAAAAAAATGTGTTTAGATTGGAGAGCTCAGGTAGCTCAGTTAGTTGAGCATTGGCATAGAAAGCTACAGGTCTTGGGTTCAAATCTCTGTCTGAGTATATATAGCCTGGATTAGCTCAGTGGTCTGAGCATTAGCACGGAACGCTAAAGGTTCGGGGTTCGATTCCCGGTTCAGGCAGAAATTTTTCTCTTTACCATTGATTTACAATAATTTAATTGTGTTCATTGATTTACTTATTTCTATCATAGTAATAGCTTTAAAGTAAAGTAAAGTGATCCCACAACAGGCCCGGAGGCCCTTGGGATAGTGGGAGGTTAAGGCTCCCACTTTTTCTAGACAATCGGCACTTTATGTCAGCCGGGTTGTCAGCCCTGCATGACGGCCGCCTTTACCCCAGAACAAGCGTCTGGTACTCATTTCCGTTAGAGGCTGAGTTGACCCCAGGGCCATAGTGCTGCCAGAGGGTTTGGGTCAGTTTAAAAATCCTGACCCCAACGGGACTTGAACTCTCGACCCTCCGGCTTGTAGCTCAGTGCCTTAACCACTATGCTACGGCGTGCCCCAGTAATAGCTTTAGCTTCTCAATATTAATTTAATATATTTTCTCTTCAAATATAAAAATACTTTCTTCTTCTTCACTTCACGGGCTAGGCAAATTGCCTGTTCTGCCTCACAGTTGTTCTGTCCATCTTTTCACTCGTCGTCGTCCATTAAATCCGTCTGGCTGAACACTGAGAGAGATGAGTTTGGAAATTTTTACGTGGTCGGGTTACCAGTCCAGATGCACAATCACATTCCCTAGTGGATCGGGGATTTATTTCGAGTAAATAAAAAATACCTCATAGTGTTAATTCCTAAAAAAGTCTACTATAGAGTAATTTATTTACTCCATGACATGACATTTCTCTGCTAAAATTCTGATTTTAATCTCAGTGGTCATTTTGTCTATTTCTGAAATTGCAAGTCTCGCATCGTGAGACATTTGGGTAGCTAAATAAGTAGCAGCTACAGATTGAGAAAACCAGCTATAATGTCTGGGGGACCCGACATTCTGACCACATGTTACCCTTACACTGTCTGGATGATCATCTACCTCTGTAATTAACACATGTGGATGTGAGGCCGGCTGGTAGGCCAAGGACCAAAATTGAATTCCTTGAAAATTGGAGTAAAAGAAGTGGAGAATAAATAATAAATAAGATTGCAATAGACATTGCGAGTGCAATTGCCCTTTTAGGCCTGTATTGTTGTATTTCATAAAAAAAAATTTCAAATTTCTTCACAAATATCACTTCAGTAAGATATCAAAATGACATTTGTTACGAAATTTCAAGAATTTTTATGATGTTCAGGTTTTATAAAATATATATATGGTGTTTTAAATCATATTTGAAGACAAAAATTATACGCTTAGACCAGAACTTGAACCCGGGACCCTTGGTTCTCTAGACCAAGTGCTCTACCATCTGAGCTACCTGAGCAAATACCGATCTAAACGCAAATTTTTCTCTATATGTTGTAATTCCCGCCCACCAAATGCTATGAAGCTTTGCCTCTATCTTTGCAAATGGCGGCTCCTTTATTAAGAAGACATATTTGGGAATTATACATTACATTATAAATGCCAATACAGCTTTTTTCAATGTTTTTATTATTAATTTCATATATCTCAATCATGGATAAATCATATTTGAAGAGAAAAATTATACACTCAGACCAGGACTTGAACCCGGGACCCTTGGTTCTCTAGACGAAGTATATAGAGAAAAATTTGCATTTAGATCGGTACTAGCTCAGGTAGCTCAGATGGTAAAGCACTTGGTCCCGGGTTCAAGTCCTGGTCAGAGCGTATAATTTTTCTCTTCAAATATGATTTATCCATGATTGAGATGTATGAAATTAATAATAAAAACATTGAAAAAAGCCGTACTGGCATTTATAATGTAATGTATAATTCCCAAATATGTCTTCTTAATAAAGGAGCTGCCATTTGCAAAGATAGAAGCAAATGCTTCGTAGCATTTGGTGGGCAGGAATTACAACGTATATAGAGAAAAATTTGCATTTAGATTGGTATTTGATCAGGTAGCTCAGATGTTAGAGCACTTGGTCTAGAGAACCAAGGGTCCCGGGTTCAAGTCCTGGTCTGAGCGTATAATTTTACTCTTCAAATATGATTTATCCATCATTGAGATGTATGAAATTAATAATAAAAACATATATGGTGTTTATTTATATTTGAAAAAAAGCTTTTTTTTTTTAAGTTAAAAAATATTTTAAATCCTGCATTTACAAAGTATGTAAAAAATAAAATATATATTTTGTTATTGTACGACTCAGCAAAATTTCTCTTGATTTTCTTCAACAGGTACAGGGAATGACAGTGATGCAAGTCAAGATATTGCTGACTCTAATATGTCAAATGGCAACTCTCCTACTGGAAGTGGAGGTAGTAGCAGTAGTATCAATGGAAGAAGAAAATATCGCAAGAAGGAATTCCCACGATCAGAAATAAAAACTAGAGGTGCTAAACTCCCTAACTTTGCATTACAAATGCGAGCAGGACATTGGACACGCAAACAGTGGAAATCAAGCGAAGATAATCACATGTACAATGAAGCGAAGAAAGTTTTAATACAAAGGTAGATAAACTTAAATTACATCATATAATAAGAATTAAATGAATCATGATTTCTTCTTACCTCATACTTCTATGTTTTTTTAAACACAGCACTGCAGTATCGGCGACCCATTGTCGTCATCGTCAGCTGTTTTCACGATTGTCAATTCTTTCTTCTGCCGATAATCATCCAAACTGCCATCTGGTGTTCTTTTTAAGGAATTACTCTCCAAACTACCATCTGGTGTTCTTTTGAATGAATCATTATCAAAACTGCCATCTGTTGTATTTTTGAAGAACTTTGTAATCAAGCTCGGTTCGTCCGCAATCTTGATGCAAATTTTTCTCTTATATATGTTGTAATTCCCTCGCGCCAAATACTTGAAACCTTTTGCTTCTATCTTTGCAAATGGCGGCTTCTTAGTTAAGAAGACATTTATTGGGAATTTAATACTACTTTATAAATTATAACGTATATAAGAGAAAAATTTGCATCTAGATCACAACTCGCCTCGGTAGCTCAGTTGGTAGAGCACTTGGCCCGGAAAGCCAAGGGTCCCGGGTTCGAGTCTCGGTCTAGGCGAAAATTTTTCTCTTCAAATATAATTTATCCTTCAGTGAGAAGTGTTAAATTAAAAATAAAAACGTCAATAGAAGCCCTACTGGCTTTATAAAGTAGTGTTAAATTCCCAATAAATGTCTTCTTAAATAAGAAGCCACCATTTACAAAGATAGAAGCAAAAGGTTTCAAGCATTTGGCGCGAGGGAATTACAACATATATAAGAGAAAAATTTGCATCTAGATCGCAACCCACTTCGGTAGCTCAGTTGGTAGAGCACTTGGCCCGGAAAGCCAAAGGTCCCGGGTTTGAGTCTCGGTCTAGTCGAAAAATTTTCTCTTCAAATATAATTTATCCTTCAGTGAGAAGTGTTAAATCAATAATAAAAACTTTTTTTTTTATATTATTGATTTTGTACATCTCAATGATGGATAAATCATATTTGAAGAGAAAAATTATACGCTCAGACCGGGACTTGAACCCGGGACCCTTGGTTCTCTAGACCAAGTGCTCTACCAACTGAGCTACCTGAGCAAGTACCGATCTAAACGCAAATCTTTCTCTATATACATTGTAATTCCCATCCACCAAATGCTGTGAAGCCATGCTTCTATCTTGCAAATGGCGGCTCCTTTATTAAGAAGACATATTTGGGAATTATACATTACAGCCAGTACGGCTTTTTTAAAGTTTTTATTATTGATTTCGTACATCTCAATGATGGATAAATCATATTTGAAGAGAAAAATTATACGCTCAGACCGGGACTTGAACCCGGGACCCTTGGTTCTCTAGACCAAGTGCTCTACCAACTGAGCTACCTGAGCAAGTACCGATCTAAACGCAAATCTTTCTCTATATACATTGTAATTCCCATCCACCAAATGCTGTGAAGCCATGCTTCTATCTTGCAAATGGCGGCTCCTTTATTAAGAAGACATATTTGAGCGTATAATTTTTCTCTTCAAATATGATTTATCCATCATTGAGATGTACGAAATCAATAATAAAAACTTTAAAAAAGCCGTACTGGCTGTAATGTATAATTCCCAAATATGTCTTCTTAATAAAGGAGCCGCCATTTGCAAGATAGAAGCATGGCTTCACAGCATTTGGTGGATGGGAATTACAATGTATATAGAGAAAGATTTGCGTTTAGATCGGTACTTGCTCAGGTAGCTCAGTTGGTAGAGCACTTGGTCTAGAGAACCAAGGGTCCCGGGTTCAAGTCCCGGTCTGAGCGTATAATTTTTCTCTTCAAAAATAATAAAAACGTCAATAAAGAGGAATCTTCTAAAGAGCTAGTTGTAAAAGTTATAGTAACAATAGCATGTCATGCGAATGGATTTGTGATGTTCTCTAAGGCAATATTGAAATATTATTAAATGGAAACCATTCATTGGATTACCCCATATAAAGATTACTTAAAAATTCCTTTTTCATGCTATAACTGTTCTTATAGGATTAATACCTGACAGTGTGAAGATGAAGATATAAAGAATTGAATTAATCTGTCTTTCTGTTTCTTGCAGCAATACAAAATATGAAAGACATGAATCTCCAGATAGCAGCATGTCTGGTGCAGAAAGAGAATCTGATAGTCATAACAGTAGGGTTAACTCGAGCAATAGTGATACATCACATGACGATGTGATTGAACTAGATTCTAATCCTCTGCATTGGACACAGGATGATGTATATCAATATCTTATTAAAACAGAAGACTGCTCTCAAGTTGCACAACAATGTAAAGATGAGGTAAGTATATTCCTAATCCTTAACGTATGATTATTTTTATAAGGAATAGAAAGATGTATGATTATCATAAGTAATGCCACGAGTGATTTCCAAATTATCGATAAATTCACGACTCACGAAGTGAGTCGTGAATTTATCTAGAGAATTTGGAAATCAAGAGTGGCATTTGTTAGGACTATTTAACGAATAAAATTAAGCTGTTTACTCACAAATCATTATTTAACTGTAGTTATTTCAAAATATTTATATATTTAATGCAAACGGCGATGTTTGAAAACAAATGAGAAACGATAGGTACGCTTCTACTGCTTCTTTTGTTTATCACTGCAACCAGATCATACTATTTATTGCCAAAGGAACGCAATATTGTAAGAATGCTCTCTAGTGGAGAAAAAATGAAACATCAATCTGTATATTAATTCATTTCTGATGTCGTATGATGTAAATATTACAATTATATTTTTCTGGATTATTACCTGGGAAAAAATACATTTAAGAAAGTCAAACAGTGGTTTCTTTTTTTGGTGGTATAATAAATTGCTACAAATGTTGACATGTATGCACTATATATACAATCTGGTAGCCGTATTTCTTATAGGCTCAGTCACTGCAAAATAACGGTCAGACCTGTTCAGAATATTAAAAAGGAGGAGCTTTGTTTAATATATGGTAATTATAACACTGATAAATATTTCGTGAAACACGACTCTGATTGGTTGTAAAACAGAAATCATTGAAACGTGATTGGTCATTGACTCCCATTTGGGGCATGAGTTAAATAGTCAATATTATTATAGTTAATAGAATCAGTACAAAATATTAGAATCAGTTTCAAGAATAGATTGAGCTATTGTAGGAAATATCACTTTGAGGTTGAATTTAATTACAGCACTCCCGATTATCCGTGTTAATTGGTACCGAGATATGCACGGAAAAAATTAAAAATCACAGATAATCTAATTAAGTTATTCGGCACCGTGAAAGTTGAACCAGAAATTTATTTACCCACTTTAATACTACTTAGTCCACCGCTGTGGTCTCGAGGTAGCGTGCTGCCTTGTCACGCAGTGGGCCCGGGTTCGATCCCCGGTCGGGGCAGTTTTTCTGGGTGAGGTTTTTATCGGGGTTTTTCCTCACCTGTAAGACAAATGTCAGGAAAACTTTAAGGCCCAAACGGTCCCCGAAAGCATATGCATGGCATCATTATCATCATCATCCTTATCATTATCACCTTCACCGGTGTGGGAAAGCAACGGGAAGCTACAACACCTACACAATTCCCTAGTAAAGCTGCAAGCATAGCATGAAAATGCTATGATTGCAGTGAAGGACCTGCCTTCGGGCAGAATTACTATGGATGGATACTACTTAAATGCAACAAATATTCATAAAATGTTATATTAAATGTATTTAGGTGCGAGTTGTAATTATCATTATTTTATTTTACTCGTAAATATGAAAAAAAAAAAGTGGGACTATTTCCTGTCATGATCACTCTGGTTACAACTGTTATTCAGAATAGCTGTCGTAACCAGCGACAACTATACTAGTAACCACCGATATCCACACTTATAACCAGCAAATACAAATAATCAGTGATAACCACACTAGTAACCACCAATGACCACATATACTAACCAGCGATAAACCTACTGTCGCAGCATATCTGTGGTTTCAATCTGTAACAACAAACTTTCAGTTACTCACACAATGGAAATTTACGAAATTGTATTGTATTCTCAGAATGTTGGTTGGTACCGTTAAAAGCATCAGGGTAGGGGGTTGTGAGTGAAGGTTACTCTATTGTGCTAGTTTCTAAGTGCAGTTCACAGTAGCACGTTTAAAAATAAAGAATTTTTTTATAACAATATAAAATAAAGGACAGTGTTTATCTTCATTTTCAAAAAATACAGTAAAAAGAGTCATGCCCAGATAATCTGCAAACCAGATAATAAGCGCATGGAAAATTGGGAGTTTGCTGTAAAATAAAGTTTTCACATCACCTCATATCCTGTCTTCTATTTAGTCTAATTAGTCCGGTTTTGTAACATTATTGGTTACATCTTGAGTAATTACACGACTGATGTTCTGTCGTCCAGGAGCACTGCTTCCTACTCCATCTGTTGGTGGACCAATGAACCTCCCAATCAAATCAACTTCCCCGGGGATTTCAAAATTCATTATTTTTTCTTTCTTAGTTTTTTTTTTTAATGTGGATTTTTTCTCAACAGTGAGCTCCTTAGGTTTTCTATTTGTCTTATTAAACTAGCCCTTCTTTCAATTAAGTTTTTTTGAGTCTGGAAACATCTTACCTCAATTTAATGTTGATCAGTCTGGGCAAGCTGAAGATTATATAGAAACATATTTGAGAACAAATCAACATTAAATTGAGATAAGAACCTCAAAATGTTACTTGCTAAAGTAAACCATTAATCTTTTCTTTCAATTTATTGTTTTTCTGACCATGCATGAGCAACATAATTGCAAGAAAAGAGTTTAATCATTGCACACTTGAAACAATCTTATGGAGTATAAAGAGAAATACCTGGCCTAGATATTTAAAGGCTTTCACTTTCTTCATAAGTACAGCAAACTCCCAATTATCCGTGTTAATTGGGACTTAGATATGCATGGAAAATTTAAAAAAACACGGATAATCCAATTAAGTTATTGGCACCGTGGAAGTTGATCAGAAATTTATTTACCCGAGCGGTTAAGGTAGGAAGCCTTGGCGCAGAGCTACGGGACTTGCGCTGGTTCGAGTCTCCATGGGGGAAGAAATTTTCTCATGGTATTTCGGCCAGTATGGGACCAGTGCCCACCTAGCATCGTGAAGCAATTGGGTAGCTACAATAAGTAGCGGCTCCAGGTTGAGGAACCAGCTATAACGGCTGGGGGACTCGACATGCTAACCACATATCACCCCTACACTGGCTGTTGATCATCTACCTCTGTGATTGACACATGTGGATGTGAAGGGCCAGCAGCCGGCTGGTAAAAAGGGCAACCACTGAAAAGTGGAAAAACCCTCAATCGGAACACTACTTAAATGCAACAAATATTCATAAAATATTATATTAAATGTATTGAGGTGCTATTCATGATTATCATTAATTTATTTACTTGTAAATATGAAAAAAAAAAAAGAAAGTGGGGCTATTTCCTGTCATGACTACTCTTGGTTACAACAGTTATTCAAAATGGCCATTGTAACCAGCGATAACTACACTAGTAACCACCAATAACCACACTTATAACCAGCGATTACACAAATAATCAGCAATAACCATGCTAGTAACCACCGATGACCACACTACTAACCAGTGATAAACCCACTGCTACAGTATATCTGTGGTTTCAATCTGTTACAACAAACTTTCAGTGACTCACACAACGGAAATTTCCAAAATTGTATTGTATTCTCAGAATGTTGTTTGGTATCGTTAAATGTGTCGGGGGAGGGGGGGTAACAATACAAAATATAGTACAGTATTTACTTTCATTTTTAAAAATACAGTAAAAAAGAGTCATGCCCAGATAATCTGCAAACCGGATAATACGCGCATTCGGGAGTTTGCTGTATGAGTAAATTTCAATCATTGTGCATTTGTGTTTTTTCTGTGTCTATATTTAAACCAATTTCCTCACAGACGTTTAGAAAAAGGTTTCTGCATTTCTTGCTTATTAACATTATTTTCTATTAGATTTTTTATGTGTTATATATTTATATTTTCACAAACTTTGTATTTTTTTTTACTTTTCAGCTAATTGATGGCCAAGCATTTATGTTACTGAATTTTCCAACACTGAGAGAAAACATGTTTCTTGATTTTAAGCAAGCTGTACAGTTATGTAAACATATTGAACGAGTGAAACTATCATTTTATCTGCAGTATGTTGCAGGTAGTGAGGCATATAATCAGTGTCTGTAATTATTCTAACTCTTGTTTTAATTCTTGTTAAAGATCTTTCTTTTTAAGTATTTATTCACAATTACTGTGAAAAAGTAAAATCTATAAAATGAGTTATTTATTTGTAGCAGTAAAACCTCATTAGCTTATCAGTATTCATTTACAAACTTATTACAGTATATTTTATATAAGTGAGTCGATAATAAATTTTTACATTTCACTTCATAAAACTCCATGATTCTCACAGGACCAGTTTCTAATGTGCTTGCTTTTATCGTCAGCCAAAACTCTGACTATTCAACTTCCGACATCACCATCAACTTTCAAACTGCCATCTGGTGCTGATTTGATGAACTTTAAGATCAAATAATCAAAACATTTGGTCTGTTCATTCTTGCCTCTTAGAGTTATTTTTGTCTAACATATGTTTCAGATAAATTATATTTATATATGTTTCAGAGCTTCTTAGCCCCATCGTCAGCGATTACAGGCTGAATTTTCTCATGTCGTCGGCCGTGATTCTTGATTTCTGCTCTCTTTGCCTCTGGTCCAATGAATTTACTAATGAGGTTCCTTTCTGCGGGAATTTCAAAGTTCATAATTCTTTCTGTGTTCTTCTGTATATAGATTTTTTCCCATATGGTGAGTTCATTTTTGTTTTCTAACTCTTTTAATAATTTTGTGTTTACATCTATTTTGTGTTTTTCTGACTAAACATGAGCAGCCACTGCAGATTTTTCTACTTCCCCTTTTTTTACATTCCTTATGTGTTCTTTAGTTCTAACGGTTAAATTTCTTTTTGTTTTTCCTATGTATATCTTATCAAAACAAAAAGAAATTTAACCATTTTCCTATGTATATCTTATCAAAGCAAAAAGAAATTTAACCATTAGAACTAAAGAACACATAAGGAATGTAAAAAAAGGGGAAGTAGAAAAAATCTGCAGTGGCTGCTCACGTTTGGTCAGAAAATCACAAAATAGTTGTAAACATAAAATTATTAAAACAGAAAACAAAAATGAACTCACCATGTGGGAAAAAAAAATCTACATACAGAAGAACAAGGAAAAATTATTAACTTTAAAATTCCTGCAGAAAGGAACCTCATTAGTAAATTCATTGGACCAGAGGCAAAGAGAGCAGGAATCAAGAATCAGGGCCGACAACATGAGAAAATTCAGTCTGTAATCGCTGACGATGGGGCTAAGAAGCTCTGAAACATATGTTCGACAAAAACAACTCTAAGAGGTAAGAATGAACAGACCAAATGTTCTAATTATTAGACAAACCTCTTAATTTATTTAACTTTCACAGGGAAAGAACACTATGAGGTTTAATTTAAGAATTAAATTAATGTTTTTATTACCTCACCTCATATCCTTTTTCTTCTATACTGCAGTTTCGGAGCTTATCTCCATCATCAGAAGCCTCTGGTCGACTGATGTTATGTTGTTTCCTGGCAGTTTTCTTCTTACTTCTATTGGTGGACCGATGAACAAAAAGAACTCACAGTCTGGGAAAAAATCCATATCCAAAAAAACAAGAAAGATGAACTTATGAATTTCGAAACTCCTGCAAATTTACCTGATCCAGAGGTTCATCGGTCCACCGATAGAAGTAAGAAGAAAACTGCCAAGAAACGACATAACACCGGTCGATCAGAGGCTACTGATGATGGAGATAAGCTCCGAAACTTCAGTGTAGAAGAAACCTCTTAATATTACTTCCTGTTGTATTTTAAAATAAATTTAACATCAAATCCTGCTCCTGGGAACTTCAAAATTCCTGGATCTATATTTGTCCTTCTGAATGTATATTTATTTTCGACTCACTTTTATAAATTGTGAATTGCCTCATAATGTTAATTATCATCGTAAAATTTTTATTCAATTATACAGTATGTGTCTTCTTGAATCCTTTCTCTTATATCTTCCATCATTTATCTTCTCTCTCTCTCTCTCTATCTTTAAGTTATCGAGTTAATCTGATGACCAGGGCTAGGATTTCTATGTAAATCCACATTTGTTTTTACATTATTTAAAGTTAAAATTTCATAATATGTTTATGAATTAGGATATTTGTAGTGATTTCAGGCACATTTGTTTTTCTATATTTGTCAATATTTCAAAGTATAATATATATTTTTATGTATTTCAGTAAATACCACATATCTTTACATAACTGAATGTTTAAATATATTCCATATTTTATGGTTTCAAAGTTATTCTTGTCAGACAATTGTTTAAAATTTATTTTAACTTCTATTTGTCAAAACTAGATTCTTAAATTTCTATGGAATATTGAAAACAAGTTGTGTTGTATGCACATTTTTTATTGCTGAGCCTTGTCAATTGACTTCCTGTGGTAATAGAATTTCTTATTACATTTGAAGAAAAAATGTGTTACAAAAATTCAGTAGGAAGTAACATTATGAAGGTTCCACTTAATAAATAAGATGAGTCTGCTGTCATCTTACCTCATATTTTGTTGTTTCTTGTAAGACATGTTTCTAAGCATCTTATCTCCATCTTCAGTTAGTACAGACTGATGATCTTTAAATGTGTAAAAAAAAATCTACATTCAGAAAAACAAGAAGAGAATCATGATTTTGAAATTCTTGGAGAAAGTAATTTGATACACATGTTATTTGGAAAAAAGATCAACACTGGAGTAAGACAGGGATGTGGACTTTCACCGGTGCTTTTCATTATATATATATATATATATATATATATATATATATATATATATGAATAGAATAATAAACGAATGAAGGAAAACATAACGGGGATATATACCCATCAATAGGAACCTCAAACTCGATGCTATTCTTTTTGCAGACGATTTACGTAGCTCTTCTGGCACTTTCCGAAAATGATTTGCAACAATCAATTTACAATTTACAAAAAATAACTGCCAAATTTAATATGGAAATATCAACAAAACTAAAACTATGGCATTTCATGGGAAGGACCCCATACAAAGTAAAATCTGTCTCCAGAATAAATTTTAGAGAGATCTAATCAGTTTAAATATCTTGGATATTATCTCTCTATCTGGGATGAAAGGATATCCCTGAAAAAATTACTAGCTATAATAAAAGTTTGGGAATTATTATTCAAGTTATGAAACCATCCTTGTATAAAAAAACACCAGATTACGTTTATATAACACTTTGACTAGACCAGTGTTGACCTATGATAGTGAAGCATGGAAATTAAAAAGACAACATGAAAGCAGAATAACGGCTTGTGAAATGAGATTCATGCGCAGAACAGCGGGTTACACCAGATGGGATCGGAAAAGGAACACCGATATCTTAAAAGAATTGAAGACTACACCAATTTTGGAATATATTAAATAGTACCAACTAAATTGGTAACACCATCTTGAAAGAATGAGTTCAAATCGGATCCCCAAAGCTGTTTATAATTATATACTAAGAGGACGAAGATCTCTGGACCGTCCTATGAAACGCTAGAGGGAAAATTTTCTATAATACTTGGAAGAAGAAGAAGAAGATTTGGACCACAAAGAGGGAGCAGGAGTCGACATACAGGGCTGACAACTTAAAGTTAAAGGTAATCAGTCTGTGCCAACTGAAGTTGGAGCAAGATACTTGAAACATGTCTTACAAGAATGGCAGAATATGAGGTAAGATGATGGCAGACTCTACTTATTTATTTTTTAAAAAACATATGCCTAGACTGCAGTTCAAACCAAGGTCTCTAGTTCAGTACACTAGTGCTCTTTCCAACTAAGCTACTTAGGCCTCTAATCTAAATGAAAATTTTTCTCTTATTTACACAATTCCCCAGAAACATAAGAGATTTCTTGTGAATTGTACACATAAACAAATTTTGCATTTGATAAGAGACCTATTTAACATTTTCCAATACTGTTATTTTAACACAGTTCCAATAATGGATCATATTATGATATTATGATGATATTGTGAAAAGAAAAATTTATGTTTGTATCATGCCTCATATAGTGTAGTAGTCTTGCACGCTTGTACGGAATACAAGAGGTTCACGGTTTGTTTTCTGATTCAGACATTAATTTTTCTTTTCACAATATCATAATAATATTATAATATGATCTATTATTGGAACTGCGTTAAAATAACAGTATTGGAAAATGTTAAATAACATTGTTTACTGCTTATAAAAGTGGTGGTGTAAAATTCTCAAATATAGATACTTCTAAATGAAGCTGGCAGTGGACAAAACGAGAATTGTAGATTTGTATATGTGGAAAGAATTGTTAATGTTTGTACCATGTCTCGTGTAGTGTAGTGGTCTTGCACGCTTATACGGAATACAAGAGGTCCACAGTTTGATTCCTGGTTCAGACATTAATTTTTCTAATTATATTATTTTTGGTCTGGACATCTTACCTCAATATTAATGTTGATTTGTTCTTGGACATGTTTCAAAAAAATTCTGTTTTATCGTCAGCTTCCCAGACTCATGAAACATGTCCAAGAACAAATCAACATTAATATTGAGGTAAGATGTCCAGACCAAAAATAATATAATTAAAATAACCTCAAAATATAACTTTCCTAAAATTAAATATTAATTTTCTTTTCACAATATCATTATAATATTATAAGAGACCTGGGTAGCTCAGTTGGAAAGAGCGCTAGTGTATAGAACTAGAGACTTGGGTTTGAACCCCAGTATAGGCATAAATTTTTCTCTTCAAATATAATTTGTCCTTCAGTGAGAAATGTTAAATTTATAGTAAAACCATCAAATTTCTTATACTTAACCACAGCAAGTCTAGTCCAGGCAATTTGCAAAGTCACTGTAAGGAGATCACAAGGTTCAAGATTTAACTTAATAACTTCTACACAATTATTCATGAACAGTCATCTATCAGCTTTGAGTGCATATTCCGTGTGGATTATATATTTTTTCATTCGGTATATTAAATAGTTAAAATACCACCAGACTGTAAATAATCATGTGTTAAATTGTGATTGTTGTCATCTTGCTTGGTGCTACAGCCTATTATAGGCCTTGACTGCCCCAACTATGCACCTCCATCCATTTCTGTCTTCTACCTTCCTTCTCCATCTCTGGACTCCCATAACCTTCAGATCCTGTTCCATTTCCTTGCCCTTGCTTAGTCGTCTTAAATTTTTCAGTCTGGCTTGCTTAGTTTGGGGATCTCAATGGTGTAAGTTTTTATGAGGTGAGGTTGTTAGCCTCATGCCCAATCCCCAACCTGGAGGACCAGGGTATCTCTTTTCCTCTGGGTTATCATCCTCGACCCATCCGGCTTGAGAGGCCCTTTCAGTAGTTATGCTACTGCCGGCATAACTCTTGGGATCATTTAACCATGCAAGCCCCATCACTACAACAAAATACAGATGCCTTCGGGGAGAAAATATGATTGTACATAAGTGATTTTCTGAATTAAGCATTATCAACTAGAATACATTTTTAGAATACCTGCCAGAAAACATTTATCAATTTTTATTACAACATAAATTCTAGCCCTGCTGATGACAATGCAAATTTTCATATATTATTTCCAAGAATGGATATCCTTGAAATGCCTTCCAAAATCATATTTCTCTTTTGAAAGTCTAATGTTCTCATTGTATGTACAAACTAATTTTAATATATTAACTATAGAATGTAATAAATGGTTGAGAAAATTTGAGTTGTATTTGACTCACCTCATATTTCTTGATTTTTATGCAGACTCTAGTTTCATCTCTGAATTCGTGATGTGGTGATGCACAAATTCAGTGCATAAAAATCAAGAAATATGAGGTGAGTCAAAATACAACTCAAATTTAATTAAAATAAACCTCATAGTGTTATTTCCTACCTACATAATTTAAATGGTTGAGAAATTTGTAATATTAATTTTTAGTAGCCTAATTTAATTTTGAAGTTGAGATTGACATCATTGTAGCCTTCAGTTCTTTTTAATTATTGTAATATTTATTTGGAATCAGTATTTTTGGAGCCAATAACATTCTGAAATATAAAATGTTTTCAATAATTGTAACTATTACAGTTACAACATTGTATTTATTGTTAAGGTCAATACTAATAAAATTCATTGTTAAAACCATTGAGGTGGAGAGTCATAAAATAAAATAAGTTAAAATATACCTTCTTAGGTAAGATCCATCGTCCTCAACTTATAATGTATATATTCTTTATGCCTGTAGGCCTTTCAGAACATCCATTCCATCTTCAGCAGGTCCCTCTTTGCTACAACATCCAGTATGATGGTTGATGCTGCTGGTCGTGACAACACACATTAGGACCAGCAACATCAACCATCATACTGGATGTTGTAGCAAAGAGGGACCTGCTGAAGATGGAACGGATGTTCTGAAAGGCCTACAGGCATAAAGAATACATATTTATAAGTTGATGACGAAAGGATCTTACCTAAGAAGGTATATTTTAACTTATTTTATTCTATTGTTAAGGTACTATAGAATATTAAATCATGATTAATATTTGATTTTATTTGTCAGGTTTAATTAAGCTATGATAACATTCCATTTCGACTGAAATACTTTTCATCATTTATATTTCATAATATTCAGAGATCTAGTTGTTACTTTTTTGTAACTATAATATGTAGTTTGCAATTATTAATATTGCAATTCAAAGATATTTCCATTATTTTTTTTAGAAAAAACCTATATATACGTGAAATAGGTTTAATTATAAGAATCAAATGAATCGTGAATTCTTCTCATTCCCCATCTTCAGCTGTTTTCACGACCGTCAATTTTTAAAAAAATTTTATTATGCTGGTAATTTTCTAAACTGCCATCTGGTATACTTTTGAAGAAGTAATTTTCTAAACTGCCATCTAGTGTACTTTTGAAGAACTTTGTAATCAAATTTGGTTCATCTGGAACCACGAAGTTCATGGTTCTAGTATGGTTTTTAATGTAGATCTTTTCTCAAACTCTTAATTCCAAGGTTTAGATAGATGTTTCAAAAGTTTTGCCTCTTTTTCAATTGTATGATTCTCTAATAAATTATCTGCTACTATAGCTGATTTTTCAATGTCACCATTTTTTATGTTTCTAAAGTGTTCTTTTTTGCAAGTGTCTAAGTTCTTTTTTGTTTTTCCTATGCATACTTTATTGCAATCTTTGCAATTTGATAAATTCCAGATTTTTTATTGTCTGGAGTGTTAACTTTTTTATTAGTTAACAGAAGATTACCCAGGCTGAATTTGTTAATCGGAGCCAATGTAAAAAAAAAACATAGATATATGAGGTAAGAAGAATTCACATTAATTTGATTCTTATTAAAAACCTCATATAAACATTTCCGAATTTGTTATATTAAGTTTAATTATGCATTGAAAATATTTTAAATTTTTATTACTTTAATATTTTCATATCATTGCAAATATTTTAAGAAGTATGCAACAGTGTTTAAGCTTTCATACAATAATTACAAGAATTAAATTATTTTCTGCAAACTTGATAATAGTTTTGTTTTATCAATGAGTATATCTGGAAGTTCAAATTCTATCGATAAGTTGTAAAATTTTGTGTAATTAATTTATGTATTGTATATTGGTGAGGTTTTACTGTGGAAAATAGCAATGCATTTGTTTTGGATTTCTTTCATTCAGTTCTTTTTTAGTGATATTTATATTGGCTTGCTTATATAATTAGAATATGAAAAGTAGGTAAATATTGCCCAAACTATAAACTGAGTTAATGAATGACATTTCATAACCTAAAATTAGACTGGGGCTAACATATGAGGTACTATTTTAAAGTTCCTGGAATACACAAATAAATAAAATTACATCATATCTGGATCTTGTTCACCATTATCAACTTCAAAGTAGTCCACTTAGGATACTGCTCCCAGCAGTTTTTACGTCCACTGAACTTCCCTGGAATTTCTTTTTCGTGAGCATGTATAGTACCATTTGCAATTCCTCAACTTTGTCAAATCTTTGACTCTTTAAGTTGATTTTCCTTCTTGGGAATAAAAAAAAGTCACACAGCATCGGGTCAGGTGAATATGGCAGATGAGAAACTGTACCAAATAAATCTTACATTATTTTCCGAGAGGAAGAAGAGATGTCGGATGTCCTTGGAAGAGATGGTCTTAGATCTATTAGTGTATTCTGTATATGTGGAATCCTAAAAATGTCTAGGTACTTAGAAAGATTTATTTTTATCTTGTAAATTTAGCATATTAAATTATTTTTTTCATGTCTCAAAATTAAGTTTTTTTTTAAATCTGTAACATGATATACTATCCTATATATAATGAAGTATACACTAAAAAATGTTTTTTGTATAATTAATAAGAAATTTCTGAGATATAAATTAAGAAAATTCTTAGACCTTGAACATATTGCAATTATAATATTTGTGGGGCTTTTTTCTCCTATTTGATATAAACTTAATTTTGTTATAGTTTATATTATTTTTTGTTTAAATTATAATTTTAAAAATTAAGATAATAATCCAACCAATAAAATTATTAAATTCTATAGGGTCTTCTCGTTCCATAAAATTATTTAAGCTTTCTTACTTAATAATTAAATTCAATCCTATTAAAATAAGACAGTATTTATTTTGTTTATTTTTTATTATTCACTCACCTCATACTTCATAATTCATAGCTGACCCTGGGTTTCTTCACATAATTTGTGACATTGTCAATGCTGTGTCACGTTCACAAACTGACGTCCAACGCCTTCTATCCTGCAGACTCAATTAAATTCAATCCTATTAAAATAAGACAGTATTTATTTTGTTTATTTTTTATTATTTCACTCACCTCATACTTCATAATTCATAGCAGACCCTGGGTTTCTTCACATAATTTGTGACATTGTCAATGCTGCGTCACGTTCACAACTGACGTCCAACGGCCTTCTATCCTGCAGACTCCTGAGGATAGAAGGCCGTTGGACGTCAGTTGTGAACGTGACGCAGCATTGACAATGTCACAAATTATGTGAAGAAACCCAGGGTCTGCTATGAATTATGAAGTATGAGGTGAGTGAAATAATAAAAAATAAACAATATTAAAGAACCTCATAGTGTTATTTCCTATCTACATAACTTAGTATTTATTTTGTTCCACTTTTCATTCCAGCCAAGAAATGAAGTTCCTCAAATTGTTTTAATTATATGATTATACATAGAGATGCTAATTGAAAATTTGTTTAAATCAATGATCAAAGTTAAGCCGATTTATTTAAAGTATATTTAATTAATGTTGAAGAAAATTGATCTTAATATTATACCAACACATTACCACCTTTATGTTTACTAGCACAGATTAGCAATAAAGTTTTGCAAAACATTGTTAATCAAAAGAGAATTACTGATTTGTAGGTTTTAATTATTTTATTGACTGAAAGATAACTAGAATGAATGAAATCCAATTTTTAAGGTCTGTAGATATATTAAATGAGCATGTTTTGACTGAAGATTGAAAACCAAAGATATAAAATAGAAAATAAGACTTCTTTTGTTTAGTATGTTCCACATTTTTATTAACCTCTACTTCCATTCAAACATTATCATGATTTTTATGCAAGTAATTTTGTTTTGTACATAATGTTTAAAGAGAATTATAATTTTTTAATTATGGAATAAGTAATTATTGTAATATACTGTTATTCTTCAATAATAAAAACATTCTTAAATATCATTGTAGTAAGTTATTAGATATATGCAGTGGTCAGAGCAATTACTCCAACTGTATAACAAGAAAATGTGACTTATAGTTTATAAAAACTTTCATTCCGAATTATTCAGTTTACAAATGGTATGATACTAAAATGCCTTGTAATTTTTTTCTTTAGATCCGGTAAATCTGGAGTTTGCCTACCTTGTATGAGGTCATTTTTCTTGTTGAAAGTTTCTGCTGCACGAAAAATGGTCTCGTTTGTAAACTATACAATCATTTACATTCATTTTTACTAAATTGACAAATCACATTTACAGTAACACTTAGAAACGTCATATTTAAAGAGAAAAATTATACGCTCAGACCGGGACTTGAACCCGGTAGCTCAGGTAGCTCAAATGGTAGAGCACTTGGACTAGAAAACCAAGGGTCCCGGGTTCAAGTCCCGGTCTGAGCGTATAATTTTTCTCTTTAAATATGATTTATCCATCATTGAGATGTATGAAATTAATAATAAAAACATCGAACTTAGAAACGTATTAATAATGGGTTTGAATGAACTCAGTGTCAATATTAAATTCAACTGTTGCTTTCCACAAACAATATATACACTTTCGTAATAATTCAATAGTTGTTATTCAGTTGTACAATATAAATAAAGCTTCTTAAATTAACAGGTTGCTATAGCAGATAAAACATACTGTATAATTTTATTTATTAATTTTTTGTATTTTGTAAAAATGTAACTAGCATAAATTAAATATTATAAATTAAGAAATGGTATTTCGAAGAATTCTATTATTGAGGAAATGGTGCTTCCCAAATCAGCCAATCACTTTTTTTCATCAAATGTATTCTTATTTGATGTTAACTGGGTACAGCTAGCAAGTATTCAATAAAAGTAGAATTTTTTATCACTCACCTCATATTGTTCTTCTTATTTGACTATAAACTAGTTTCAGAACATAGTTTCTGTTCCATCCTCAGTATCGTCATGACCGTTGTTCTGTCGTCTTGAAGAGCTGTCCTTAGCTCCTTCCATTGGCTGACTGAAAAACCTCGAAACCAGGTCATTCTCACCAGGAATTTCAAAGTTCATCAATTTCTTCTTTTCGCCCTTTTGAATGTAGATCTTTTCCCAAACAGTAAGTTCTTTTGGTTTTTCTATTTGTTTTAATAATTTAGCTTCTTTCTCGATAAGATGGTTTTCAGACCATGCATGGGCAGCCACTGCAGAATGACTACAGCATCAGTAGACTGATTAGACCTAATAAGAATGAGAAAATTAAAGAAGAAAACTAATCAGGGATTTATCAAATTAAATGTGAAGAATGTGAGAAATTCTACATAGGAAAAACTAAGAGAACTTGAAAACTAGAGTGAAAAAACATCTCAGGAATGTCAAGAAAGGGGAAGTAGAAAAATCTGCAGTGGCTGCCCGTGCATGGTCTGAAAAACATCTTATCGAGAAAGAAGCTAAATTATTAAAACAAATAGAAAAACCAAAAGAACTAACTGTTTGGGAAAAGATCTACATTCAAAAGAGCGAAAAGAAGAAATTGATGAACTCTGAAATTCCCGGTGAGAATGACCTGGTTTCGAGGTTTTTCAGTCAGCCAATGGAAGGACTGAAGGACAGCTCTTCAAGACGACAGAACAATGGTCATGACGATACTGAGGATGGAACAGAAACTATTTTCTGAAACTAGTTTATAGTCAAATAAGAAGAACAATATGAGATGAGTGATAAAAAATTCTACTTTTATTGAATACTTGCTAGCTGAACCAGTTAACATCAAATAAGAATACATTTGATGAAAAAAAGTGATTGGCTGATTTGGGAAGTACCATTTCCTCAATAATAGAATTCTTTGAAATACCATTTCTTAATTTATAATATTTAATTTATGCTAGTTAACATTTTTACAAAATACAAAAAATTAATAAATAAAATTATGCAGTATGTTTTATCCGCTATAGCAACCTGTTAATTAAGAAGCTTTCTGTTTTATCTTCAGCTTTCCCAGACTGGGAAAGCTGAAGATAAAACAGAATTGTTTTGAAACATGTTCAAGAACAAATCAACATTAATATTGAGGTAAGATGTCCAGACCAAAAATAATATAATTAAAATAACCTCAAAATATAACTTCCTAAAATTAAATATTAAGAAGCTTTATTTATATTGTACAACTGAATAACTCCTAAAACTCCTGGCGCAACAGGCCTACAAGGCCCTTAGCCTACCAGCCGGCTGCTGGCCTCACATCCACATGTGTCAATCACAGAGGTAGATGATAATCAGCCAATGTAGGGGTGACATGTGGTCAGCATGTCGAGTCCCCCAGCCGTTACAGCTGGTTTCCTCAACCTGGAGCCGCTACTTATTGTAGCTACCCATATGCATCACGATGCTGGGTGGGCACCGGTCCCATACTGGCCGAAATACCATGAGCAAATTTCTTCCCCCATGGAGACTCGAACCAGCGCAAGTCCCGTAGCTCTGCGCCAAGGCTTCCTGCCTTAACCACTCGGCTACGGCGCGGGACACAACTGAATAACAACTATTGAATTATTACGAATAGAGCATATTGACGCCTTCTCTCTGCCTAGTGCAGGACCTAAAGCACGAAAGCATAATGCCTTAAACTACTCAGTCACAATGCAAGACACTATCTTGTACACCTATTTAATTTTGTGTATGTTATTTCCTTACTTAATGATGGTACAAGATTCAAGCAATTAAATTGGTATGGGAATGTACGACAAATGCAAGAACAAAGGTTACCCAGAAAAAGATTGGAATGGTGTCCATCTGGAAAAATATGGAAAGAAAGATCTCAAAACTCGATGCAAGAAAATAAGAAGTGGAATGAGAACAAAAGGACTGGAGGACATGGATAGAGATGAGTGGAGAAGGAAAATGAAACTTTAGGCACAGAAAGATGTGTAAACGTTGAAAATCTGTATATAAATAGAAAAATGGTCTTTAACAGTTAAGATCTTTAGCATCACAATTAAAATTTGGTCATTAATGGATCGACAAATTGTGCTCAGTGGCATACTTTTTCAGACTTCAAGGCTGTTTTGTGTGTTGTAAATGTGTGACATGGGGCCCATAGCTTTAGTTACTTTCTGAAGGAATCCATCAACTCAAGCCAGATTTGAACTCATGAATTTAGGAACCAGTGGTGAGAATGGAAACCAGGATGGACTATTTCATTTCACTACAGGATTATGAGTATCAAATGTCAACAACTGCTATCTCAGATACTTTTTGTCTGGATTCAATATCTCAATTTGCCTGCAGCTAGTGTGCAACCAAATAAATTTCTTTAAATTTGAAGAGAAAAATTTTTGCACAGACTGGGACCCAAACCCATACCAATGCTCTTACCAATTGAGCTCCCAGGGTGAGTTCCAATCTAGATGCAAGTTTTTCTCTTACATATATTGTAATTCCCGTACACCAAATGCTTGAAGCTGTGGCTTCATCTTTGCAAATGGCAGCTTCTTGATTAAGAAAACTTTATTAGGAATTTAAACATTACTTTTAAAAGCCAGTAGGGCTTCTATGATGTTTTTATTATTAATTTAACACATCTCATTGAAGAGAAAAATGTTTGCCCAGACTGGGACTCGAATCCAGGACCTTTGGTTTACTGTACCAATGCTCTTACCAACTGAGCTACTGCGGCGAGTTCCAATCTAGATGCAAATTTTTAGTTTGATTCCCATAACCTTACTTTTACCAATAATGTGAATAGGAAGAAAGAAATTAGATAGAAATTATTTTAAAGGTACATCGCCGTAGCGTAGTGGTTAAGGCACTGGGCTACAAGCTGGAGGGTCGAGGGTTCAAGTCCCGTTGGGGTCAGGATTTTTAAACTGACCCAAACCCTCTGGCGGCACTATGGCCCTGGGGTCGACTCAGCCTCTAAAGGAAATGAGTACCAGACGCTTGTTCTGGGGTAAAGGCAGCCATCATGCAGGGCTAACATAAAGTGCCAAGTGTCCAGAAAAAGTGGGAGCCTTAACCTCCTGCTACCCCAAGGGCCTCCTGAGGCCTGTTGTGGGATCACTTTACTTACATTAACTCAACTCAGGCATTGATATCCAAATTCAGTCTATACATCTTCATGCTTTTCTAAAAGAAAATAAAAGTAAGATAAATTCAGATGGACAGGGAATTTCATTTACTTTTTTTAATGTTATTATTTATGGCTCAGAATGCAAGAGAAACCATAACCAAGGCTTTTTCAAGATTCTTCCTTAAGTTCTAAGGAATTTCAAGTGAAACATCCCATGAAAATAGTAAAAGTTTCTTCTACAGTTATGTGAACCATTCTAAAAATTGGGACCCAAAACAAAAAAAATGTGTTAACCTTCTTTCTCTATGGTGTTAACAATGTAAGTCACACTCAAATAGACTTTCATATTTATGTAAGTAAAATTTTATCATCTCACCTCATATTCTTCTTTGAGGTGACGTAATAAAATGTTACTTAAATAAATAATACCACATATTGTTAATTCCTAAAAATAAAAATGATATAAATTGCTAACCAAGGAAAGTTCAACATCATTTTTGTAGTATCAGATTATTTTGAAGATAATATGACTAATCCTGTGGTTTTGTGATTTGCATCAAATTTATACAGTAATATGTGGTTTACCTCTTCCTCTCCATATCTTCATCCAAACTGATTCATAAATAAGAACTTCCTCCGGGGAGAGATAATAGATACAACAGAAAATAGAATGTTAGTGATTTGAATAAAACACAATTCTGTGAAAATTTATTTCATATGACACATAACAAATTTTATAAAATAAGTTTTGATACAATAACACTGGACAACAAATTATAACTTTTTGACTGGAAAAGATGGAAAGAGCAGCAATTTGGAGCCGGAACAGGCTAGTAAATAAGCCTAAACCGTGAAGAAGAAGACAGTTATGGAATTGAAATCACTAGATTCATGCTGAACACGAAAATTATAATCAAATTGTCAGCAGTGTTCTAGTTTTTCTGTAATTTTGAAAAATATCTTTGAGTAAAAATTATTCCCTCCTTAAATTTGATAATATTAAGACTAGCTTACCTCAGTTAAGGGCGTTTCCTTTTAGCTTGTCTGCTGTAATGGACCTCAGGGGGGCATCTCTCACTACTGACCAACAATAGCCAGTTAGCATAGATGTATTCCATTTACCTTGGTATCGTCTTTCAAATTATGAGATCGTCTGGTGAAAATGTTTTCCATGTTCATCAGAAACTGCACCACAGTATTGCAGGAAAAATTCCAAATGAGAGTAGAGAAAATGGATTTTTATGACATATTGCACTCCATTGCATGATAAGCCCACACATTTTCTGTAGTTTGGGGCTCGATAGTTCCCCAATAAATTTAAGGCAACTGCTCTGAATGATTCTATGCATTTTTTCTTTTCTTCTCAGGACACGCCGTAGCGTAGTGGTTAAGGCACTACGCTACAAGCCGGAAGGTCGAGGGTTCAAGTCCTGTTGGGGATCAGGATTTTTAAACTGACCCAAACCTTCTGGCAGCACTATGGCCCTGGGGTCGACTCAGCCTCTAACGGAAATGAGTACCAGATGCTTGTTCTGGGGTAAGGCGGCTGTCATGCAGGGCTAAAACCCGGCTGATAAGAGTGCCGATTGTCTAGAAATAGTGGGAGCCGTAACCTCCCACTACCCCAAAGGCCTCCTGAGGCCTGTAGTGGGAATATTTTACTTTACTTTACGTTTCTTCTCAAAAGTTCAAAAAAATATTTATCCTTGAAGAGTTCTCTGATCTGGTGACCATTAAAAATACCTTTCTTAATTTTAGCTGTACAGAAATTTTGTAAGTACCCAAATGCATGCCCATCCGGTTCTAGGGCCTTTACAATGTTTTTAATTAAGCCTAATTTGATGTGTAGCAGAGGAAGTAAATCTTGGTACATTCAATCAGTGGCTGCTCTATTACATCCTTTGTTCCTGACAACAGGGTGGGTTCTTTCTTTTGTATCTGGACTAAAGTGGTCAATGATCTACCCTTGTATCTCCATCTCTCTCTCTCTCTGCCAAGTTAAGCCAGCTATACAATAATAGATTCTGGTCCATAAGTGGTGTTTCTCCCTTGGCTATGGAGGGCATCTGTGTAATTTACAGATTATAGCTTATTTTTATACCGAGTTTGATTGAAACTGCTTCAGATATTCCAGAGTTAAACTTTAAATCCCCCCTCTCTTCCCTTCAGGGGTGCAGGGATCTCTTACCCCCTTGCAGTATATTTTCCAGATTGTAATTTATATATGCATTCCTGTGCCGTAGCAAGAAGCCTTGGTACAGAGCTAGAGGACTTGCACTGGTTCGGGTCCCCATGAAGAAGAAATTTTTCTCATGGAATTTCGGCCAGTATGGGACCAGTGCCCACCCAGCATCGTGAGGCATTTGGGAGCTACAATAAGTAGCAATTCCAGGTTGAGCAGACCAGCTATAACAGCTGGGGGACCTGACATGCTGTCCACATGTCATCCCTACACTGGCTAGATGATCGTCTACCTCTGTAATTAACACATGTGAATGTGATGCCTGCAGCCGGCTGGTAGGCAAAGGGTCTTCTAATCCTGTCGTGCTTGGAATTAATTTATATGTGCATCAAGTCTGGTTGAAATTACTCCAAGCATTTCAGAGTTATGCAATATATGGACTATTTTTATTATTACAGATTGAGAAAACAAGCTATAATGGCTGGGGAACATGACATGCTGACCATGTCACCCCAAAATTGGCTGATTTATCCATTTCTGTAAATAACATGTGGATTTGAGCCCAGCAGCAAAGGCCTTCTAGTCCAGTTGCACCATGAAGTTTTATTATTATTTCTACTGCTGCTGTTGTTACTATTGCTACTGCTACTCTACTACAATTATTATTGCTACTACTATTAGTACCATTGCTTTTGTTTTTGCCACTGCTGTTACTAATACTACTAAATTTTGTCCTACCAAATAAAATACAGTAAAACTTGTTTAATCCGGAACGTGAATAATGCAGAAATCTGTCCAATATACACAAATGTATTGGTCCCGGCAAAATAATAGTAATTTTACGTGTATTTATTTTTGTATAAAACGGAATCTGTCCAACTCGGAAACGGAAGGATATTTCTACACAATTCATGAAAAAAGTGTTTATGAGGCGGAAAGATAGAGAGAGAGAGAAAAAAAATAGTTTTCATTTCATTGAATTCCCGTTAGGCGAATTAACAATAAGTGATGATTCCTGCCGCCCGTGACGGGTGAAGTAGAGTGTCTACCTGTATCTGGAATTTTCTTTCGGCCTCACTGCACAGCCGTTTTGCGAAATACAGGCTCAACAAATATTTGGCGTGTGACATCTGTCTTACAAATAACCAGTGCACTGTAAAATCTTAGTTAAAGATCTGAGACCGATTGTGTACGTATCTTTCACAGGTAGCGTTCTGAATTTACGGAATAAAGATGGCTAAATCGTATGTATCATTGTCATTAAACGAAAAAGTATTTTGAAGACAAAGAAAAACAAACTCTCAGTACGCGAAATAATGATTAAATTTAAATGCGGAAAACCCTAAGTTTATGAGATTTGAAAACACAAAGAAAAAATGAATGAATGGACGCAAGGGAAAATCATCTATATATGGGACTGTTTTACAAGTCCACGTTCAAAAAATCTCAAAATTTCCGGACCGATGGTCCAAAGTCAAGCTGTAGCTGTTGCCATATCTCTAGGAAATAACGACTTCAAGGCATCTTCAGGCTGGTTGTGGACAGTTTTAAAAGACAACATAATGTTGTGTGGAATGAATTTGCGGCGAATAAAAGGATGTAAACGAAAGTATAGTTACTGAGTGGAAACCGAAACTGCATACTTTAATTTCAGGATACGTGCCTGAGAGACAATTTTAACGCTGACAAAACGGGCTGTTTTTTTTTTCGCGCGTTACCGTCGAAGTCGCTCGTACATACTATACTTCACTTTCCAACGGCAGCGGAACTACAATTAATTCAAAGTACATAAAAATACATACGGTGCTCTATAATCTAAGATTGGTTAATATTTTTTTGTTTTTCTATATTGCGGATGTTGTATAATGTGGAACAAAAATTGGTCTCATGCGATTCCGCTTTGAACAAGTTTTACTGTAATATATTTTATTGTTTTATTATGTCTTGTAAATTCTGAGACAGGTGAGAAATTGTTAATAAAGACAAATAGTGATAAAATAGAATATCCAATTCCAGTGTCAATATTTTATACAGTACTGTACATTAATATGTGTGTGTGTGTGTGTGTGTGTGTGTGTGTGTGTGTATATATATATATATATGTGTCCACCGCTGTGGTCTCGAGGTAGCGTGCTGCCTTGTCACGCAGCGGGCCCGGGTTCGATCCCCGGTCGGGGCAGTTTTTCTAGGTAAGGTTTTTATCGGGGTTTTTCCTCACCTATAATACAAATGTCAGGAAAACTTTAAGGCCCTAACGGTCCCCGAAATCATATGGCCATCATCATCATCATCATTATCACTATCATTATTATCATCATCATCATCCTTCACCGGTGTGAAAAGCAACGGAAAGCTACCACAGCTACAATTCCCTAGTAAAGCTGCAAAGCATAGCATGAAAATGCTATGATTGCAGTGAAAGACCTGCCCTCGGGCAGAATTACTATGGATGGATGGATATATATATATATATATATATATATATATATATATATATATATATATAAAGTTAATGTTTTATCATATTCATACACATTAGTGAAGGTAGTGTAGCTATAATTGTTTTTTCTCTAGGAACAATGCTATATCCTTCAATGTATGATTGGTCCATTAGGAATTTCCTATGTGTCATAAAATTTCCCTTAAAGAGGAGAATCTTAAGACTTACAGTGACAAGAATTATAATTGTGCCTGCAGTTACCTTAGAGCTATGATATATTATAAAAGATATGTAAGCTATAAAATGTTCATGATTCTTACATGATTTTAGGTACTGGTATGGTTATGCATGGAATCAATAAATTGAATACATCAATATAAATGAATCCTGTATTATTAATTGATTGTAAGTAAATTCCTTTGGTATGATTTGTATTAAGTAATTTGACAAGTAAATTATAATAGAATGATATATTATATATTTATGTAAAAAAAGGCTAATATTACAAGCAAAAGCAATGGTTTCCAACTTGTATTAAAGATCTTGTTTTAAACATTTTCTTTATATATACATAATAATTGTGCCTTAGGGCAGGTCTTTCACTGCAATCATAGCATTTTCATGCTTTGCTTTGCAGCTTTACTAGGGAATTATAGGTGTGGTAGCTTCCCATTGCTTTCCACACCGGTGAAGGATGGTGATGATGATGGCCGGATGATTTTCGGGGACCGTTGGGCCCTAAGCTTCCTGACATTTATTTTACAGGTGAGGAAAAACCCCGAAAAAACCTCACCCAGGAGCCTGTCCCAACTGGGAATCGAACCTAGGTCCGCTGCGTGACAAGGTTGCGCGCTACCTCGAGACCACAGCAGTGGACTATACAGGCTGTAAATGAATTATACCGTACAAATTTAACTGTTTGCAGCGGGGTATTATACAAATAATTTGAGATAGGGAACCAATGGTCTACGAGGGAAAATGGGCGACTTATAGAGAATCAAAGCAATCTACAATTAATACAGATAAATCAACAGGAGAGAAAAGTAGGGGAGAAAATTATACTAGAATAATTTCTGATCTTAGTATTAATTCCGAGATCCTGATTTCTAATAATTCATCAACAACGTTTATGAAATATTGGATTATCAAATTCCTTAAAATGTCGAACTTCGCAATTGATTGCACGCCACTGCACTGGTTAAAGCAGAGTCGGTACAATGTGAGCCTTAGCTCAGAGTGAAACATGCAGAATCTGTATAATTAACGTGTGGCTTAATGGTTAACGCGATGGATTTGAGATTCGAACGTTGATAGTTCAAATCACGGCAGGCCACTTCCCCCACCCTTTCTTTCTTTCCCTGCGTGTGTACTGTGATATATTGACACTGAAATTTGCTCAGTATAGGTATGCGCAAAATGCCTATTCCCGTATTGGTTATTACTTGAACACCTGATTAAAAGTTACTTAAGTATCAGTCGCAATACATGAAAGCATCATGCATCATCTTTACAGTTATGCTGAACTTGCCGAAATGCATCTGATATATGGTGCAAGAGCTGCTGCCATGTACGCGTAGCGGTATCCGAATAGACGTCATCCTAACCGAACAACCTTCGAGCTTGTTCATACGCGTTTACGGGAGCATGGGACGTTGAAGGTCAATAGAGTAGACGCCAGTGAAAGACGTACGCGCCGCACTGCAAAGTTTGAAGAAAACGTTCTTCATAGGGTGGAAGATGATCCTTCTACAGTACTCGTGCTATCGCACGTGTAATGGGCACGAACCATCAACCCATATGGAAAGCCTGCACGAAGACCAGCTCTATTCCTTTCATCCGAAGAAAGTACAAGCCTTACAGCCA